>SNQN01000305.1:7919-113212 GCA_008642245.1 Bassia scoparia
AAACGTAAAAGTATGAGTGTATTTTATAGAAAAACCCAAGATATATAATACATAACATCATGGTCTGTCAAGATCTAGTGAGACACCATGGTAGAGCCTCTGTTCGGCCAAGTTGCATGATTAAGTTGGATCTAAGAAAAGCTTATGATACTGTAGAGTGGGGTTTTGTTGAGGAAATGCTTTTGTTCTTGGGCTTTCCACTTTCTTTTGTTCAGCTTGTGATGCAATGTATCTCTATTGCAAAGTTCTCTCTGGTGCTCAATGGCTGTCCTCAAGGGTTTTTCTCCTCAAAGAGAGGCTTGAGACAGGGTGATCCTTTGTCACCCTTGTTATTTGTGCTGGTGCGTGATGGATTATTTGTCCAGGATGATGATGCATATGACTACTCACATTGCCTACCAGTTTCACCCTAGGTGCAGGCTAGCAAGATTGACACATTTAGTCTTTGCCAATGACCTAATCCTATGTTGTAAAGGGGATATTGATTCAGTCAACTTGGTTATGGGAGCTATCAAAGTGTTCTCGGATACTAYAGGTTTGCAAGMTAATGTCTCCAAAACGAAAAATGGTGTGTAAAGGTAGCTCTCAGGCACAAACWGATCATATAAAGGAGCTCACTGGTTTTGCGCTGGGTAGTCTTCCTTTTAAATATCTTGGGGTACCCATTTGTTCAAAGAGAACWGGTGATAAGGATTGTGAGGTTTGATGGATAAAATGGTTGCTAGAATTCGGATTTTGAGTTTGAGAAATGTGTTTTTACCGAGAGGTTACAACTTGTCAATTCGGTTTTGCTTATTATTCATCAATATTAGGCTCAAGTCTTTGTGCTCCCAAAGAGAGATTTGTCTGACATTGAGGCCATTTGTCGAGCTTTCTTATGGACAGGATCTTGTCATTATTCTCATTCAAGGAATGTCAAACGGGAGGATACTTGTCAAGCGAGAGTGTGTGAGGGACTTGGTATTAAGAATATACATTTATGGAATGTAGCTTATATGGGGAGATATGTTTGGGCAGTGGCAATGAAGAAAGATAATCTGTGGGTTAAATGGGTCAATACAATTTATATGAAGCGACAGTCTTGGTGGATGTACAAAGCTCCTAATGATTGTTGTTGGTATTGGAGGAAAGTGTGTGAGGTCAAAGATTTGTTGGTGCATAATGGTCTGCATGGTAGTTTAATACAAATGGACAAGTATTCTTTCCGTGAGGTGTATCAGAAACTGATTAATCCTACACAAAAAGTCTCTTRGGCTAAATATGTTTGTGTGAGACTGGGATGTCCAAAGCATAACTTTATGGCTTGGCTAATTATGCATCAACGGTTGAAAACGCGAGACAGATTAGGTCTCTTTGGCTTGTCTGTTCTTGCTAATTGTCTTCTATGCGAGAGAYAGGATGAAAGTCATGATCACTTGTTTTTTCATTGTATGATTAGCCATCAGATTTTGTGCCTAGTCCTTCAATGGTGCAGTTTCCGTTGTCAATCTCAAGAGTTTATATATTACAAATTCATGTGGCTAGTGACACTAGTAGTAGATCTTGGTTTCAAAGGAATGTGATGCATATGGTTATTAATACAGTAGCTTATCACATTTGAAGGCTCGAAAAAGAGTGTTTGTGGAATAAAATCAATTTTGTGTTTTTTCAGTTGTTTAGTAGCATCAAGTGCATTGTAAAGGCTCGAGTACAGGCTTTTTCCTAAGAAATGTTCTAGTGCAACATTTAAATTGAGGTTTGAACAAATTTGCTTTACTTAGTTTGTTTTAGTTGTATCCTTTTCTCCTTGGGGTCCAAACCTAGTTGGTTCTTCTTTGGAAAATAGTATTTAGGTGTACTGTGTTTTGTTGAGTTTAATTAAATTTTTATTGATCAAAAAACAATTTCAAGAAAAATATGGGCATAATGAAAAACATTTTTCAACTAATAATCTCTTAATGTCAACTCAAATTCCCTAACTCATAACTTTTCATCTAGCCAAGTGAATAATGTAGTCGTGTTTGCAATTATTATGAACTTCTATTATTCTATAAGAATAATAATCATCACGGTAAAAATATATTCATCCTCGAGCATATAATTTCTCGTTCACTTATGGAAATAAGTAAATCTAGTAAATATATGATCATTATTACTTAATGACACATTTATAACAAAATTTCAAAATCCTTTTTATGTTTTTGGTTGTCTCTAACGTACCCTTTATAAATTTAAATTGAGGAACTTTGAGTGCATATGTTACAAAGTTTAGGTTTTTCAACATTTCTAATAATCTAATTCATAGAAATAATATTGTAAATATGTGAATACTGTTGGTGTTCTAATAAATTGTAATACATTATAAAACTTGTGCATATATTTATCTAGTAGTATGTCATAGAAACCGCAGGTTGGCTGTGGTTTGGTTCGAAACCGCCTCCCAAATTTTTGGTTTATTCTGGCAAAACATATTGACATGAGAGTATGCATTTTTTTTTCTTAATGTCATTTGATTACATCAATCAATTTTTGTCTCTCCACTTGCTTGGGGGTTTGTGTATCTCTTTAATTTCTTGAATAATTATTCATGCTTCGGAGATTATGCCACATTAAATTCCTTGACTTATTAATTTCATTAGCGGTTATGCGAATCCCCATAAGAGTCCTTTTCCCCTTCATCTTCTTCCCCCTAAACTTCTATATTTACTACATGTTTTCTCACTTTTCTTTGATACACAAAAAAAATCTAAACACTTCTCCTTCTTGTTTTTAGCATAAAGTTGTATAACTCCAAACTTTCATCTAGAGTGTCCTTGTATGAAGGTGATGCTGATCCTCAGGAAACTATCAGCGAATACAATTGAGTACCTCGTTGCGCCGAATTCGTTTTCAAGTCAGTAGTCCTAATTGTCACTTCCTAGACAAATTGAAAACAAATTATGTTCTAGTACTATTACTACCAATTTGTGAACTAGTCTCTTTCGACCTCTCTAAGTTGAGCTTTTGAATGTAACAAAGAGATGGTCTCAAAAGCCTATTGATTTTTTTTAGCAATTAGAGGTTGCTTATGTTCTCTTTGAAGATACAATTGAGGCAATTTAAAAGCATGTGAATTCCCATCAATCATCTACTACTCTTACCGAAGCACAAAAGAGATGGCTAAGGCGGCGGAATCCTTGAAAAAAGGGAAAAGACAACCAACTTGGTTAAGGTCATCTTCTCAATCATATCTCCAATACCTTTTCAACCTCTTTTGTTCAATTTAAAGTCAAGCAAGGTGATTTGGATTCTTTGGAAAAGAAAATATGTAGCGATGATGCGAGCAAGAAAATATGTTGTGGCAAGTGGTATCACTTTAAGATGGACGGTGTCAAGCAAAAATCATGGACCAAGTTCATGAGTATGAGAATTTGGTGACCGCGATTATTGTTGAAGACAATAATAAATGTGTGAAACTCTTCAAACCAATGTTCTTTTGGAGAAGCTTCCACCATCATGGAATGACTACCCCAATTCTTTAAAGCATAAGAAAAAAGATACGACACTTCAAGAATTGATTAGCCATATGAGGTCCGAGGAGGTTAATCGCCTTAAAGATAAGTTTGAGAATCTCTCTCTTAGCTTAATTCTTCTAATGCTAAATTGGTTGAATMTAGTGTGCCCTTGTTTAAAAACATGTCTTATTCTAAGAAGATATAGAACAAATCRAATGCAAAATTCACTCAAAACAACAAGATTCAAAAGCTTAAGGGAGCATGCTATGTATGTGGTTCAACCGGACACAAATCATACAAGTGCCCCCAAAGGCATGAAGCTAAGAAGAGYGGTAACACTCCACAAGTCAATGTTTTAGAGGATGACATCATTGCGGCGATGGTGGTTGAAGYCAACTTGGTGGAATACAAAGTTGAGTGGATTTTAAACAYCGCAGTATCAAGGCATTTTTGTTCGAACAATATATTGATGACCGAGTTTGAAGATGCAACCGATGGTGACCATGTTTACATGARAAATAATAGTACCGCCGRAATTCTTGRCAAAGKAAAGGCTCTTCTTAAACTCACTTCCGGAAAGTCTTYGTATTTGAACATTATTTTGTATGTTCCGATCCTTCTCTTAGAAGAAACTTAGTTTCGAGAGCCCTTCTCAACAAAGCTTGCCTAAAGCTTGTCTTTGAGGCCGACAAGAGTTTAATTTCTAAGAATGGTGACTTTGTTGGGAAATGTTACCTTAGAAATGGACTTTTTGTATTGAATGTTACAAACAATAATTAAAGTACTTCCTTTGCTTATGTTGTTGAGACTTTGGATGTTTTGCATAATCGTTTTGGACACTTGAATGTTTTTTACTTGAAAAATTGAAAGACATGAAATTGATCTCTTTTGCAGATGTTGAAAATGTTTCTAAGTGTCCCATTTGTGTTGAGGTCAAACATACAAAGAAAACGTTTAAGAAAGTGACCTCTAAAAGTATTAAATTACTTGAGTTGATTTATTCGGACCTAGCGGACTTTAAAAATTGTACTAGTAGGGGAGGAAAAAACTATTACATAACTTTTGTTGATGAGTTTTTCAAGATTTACAAAAGTATATCTTTTGAAAACAAAAGAAGAGGTCAAAAGTGCATTTTTAAAGTATAAAGTCCAAGTTAAAAATCAACTAGAATTAACAATCAAAAGAGTTAGAATCAATAGAGATGGTGAATATGGTAAATCTTCTTTGAAAGAATTTTGTGAAGATGATGGAATTATCCATGAAAGAAGTGCACCTTACACACCCCAACAAAACGGTATTGTTGAAAGGAAAAATAAACCTTTAAAAGAGATTGTTGTGCTYTGCTCTCATCTGCATTTTGTTGCTTAGAAGAGACCTACCTTTTAGATATCTTAATTTCTAAGTTTGGCTCTTGATTTTCTGCACAATATGAATGACATGCTTCTTAGTTTCGACGAGTATGGTTAGGAACAACGGCCATGAGTAACTTCCATGGTGACGATWGAGGAAGTTAGAACTAAARACATGAGCAAGTTTTTAACTCTTGAGTATGAAGTCATGCATGTAGAAGACAAAAAGAAAGAAAAAGTGAGAGTTTTTACTTAGCTTAATTGAGCTAATTTGAATTTTATGTGTAAATGTTTCATACCTGAGTATGTTGAGTTCTACGTACTCCGTACTTCCTATATAGTAGCAATTAGCAACTAAATTAAAGTTACCACTCCCTTCATTTCAAAATGTTAATTTGTGCATTTATTTTACAAGATGAAAAGCCTACAAGGTGAAAAGCCTACGGAATAGTAAGATATTCCCTCCGTTTTTTTAGATGTTTCATATGGTTTTGGCACGATATTTGAGAGTTGATTGGGTTGGATAAAATACTTCAGTAAGTTGGGTAAAAAAGTTGAGTAAACTAGGTGAAAGAATAAATGTGTAAATGAATTTTTTTGGGTAAAAGTAATTTTGGGTGAAAAGATTGGGTAAAGTAATGAAAGTGACTTTAGAAATGGGTAATTCATTAATGTTAGAGTAAATAAAGTAGGTAAAATATGAAAAAGTTATTTTTAGATTGGTTTGGAACAACTATTTAAAAACATCCCAAAATAGAAACTGGAACAACTAAAAAAAACGTAGGGAGTACTAAATTTGTATGATAAGAAATAAAGGATGCATTCATGAAAAGAGAGACAATTGTAATGTCAATTAATCATAAACATTTACTCCCTAAGAAATAAGAAAAAGAAAACAAGAGAGATAACTAGGATATTAAATATCTAAATTGTTAATTACAAAATGAAAATAGTTTTTCTAGGTTGATTGTTGAAATTAATGACTTGCCACGATGGGTCGATTAAAAGTAAATATTTATTTTGTCTTGTATTAATTTTAAGTATCAAAATTTTTATCTACATAACAAACGATACAAACCTAGTGGGAAAATGAGGATATTGTAGCGTTTTTTCTTTTAAACATTAATTCGCATTTCAAACACAGTGTTAAAAATTTCTGAATCCGCAATTAAGAAACATAGTGTTAGAATTTAATAAGATGAGAACGTTGCGACTCGGATAAGGGACTTTGTTTGAATCCCTAAGTCACATAAAGATGATCTTGAAGGCCATTGCTGATAGAAAATGAGCTTGGTTAGGATCTTTACAAAGAAAGTGGTGAAATTGATTCTTAATTTGATAGTTACTGCGTAATATTTGAATGATAATAATCCAACATAATTTTATGTACTGAGATCTAAACTTTTTCCTTTGACAGTGTTGTCAGATTTCTATTTATGATTCCTTGGCAAGATAATTTTTTGAGGTAAAAATTGTCCTCTTATCACCTTCTTCATCCATCTTACTTTTCCTCAGCCATAGTTGAGATTTTCTATGAAATACTCATGAGATTTTGCGTTTTCACAATATACTCTTATAAAAAAAATTCTTCTACAATATACCCGAGATTTATAGTGTCTATGTGATAACCAAAAGTTAATTTTTATTTTTTTAATATAATTATTTTGTGATAGTTGCTGCCATTTATAAATTTTTTTGATATGGTTGTTAACCTTCTTAATTTTTTTTTGTTTTTTTTAAAGTATACTTAACCATATAAGTGGTTAAATTTAACCATTAAAGTCTATATTGTGGACGGTATCAAACCTCAGAGGTATATTGTGAACGAAAATTTTTTGTAGGTATATTGTTAAAAACGTAAACCTCAAGAGTATCTTAATAGAAAATCCCCATTTTTCACTAGCGGTGTTAATGAACTAGCTTGCTCGAGCGAGCTCGGCTCAAGTTAGCTCGAACTTAGCCTTATCTATGCTCAGCTCGAAAGCTCGCGAACAGACTCGATATTATTTTATCTTTAATTTAACTTAATAATTATAAATTAGCAGTATCTTATTGATAAGTTTCACAAAAAATAAAAAATTTATAGCTTTAATTATATTATATGTCTTAGAATCACTATATTTCTATAGTTTTCGCAACTCAAATATAGTTTTTCAACGTATTTTTTAACTGACTTTTTAGAGGTTGAAAAAGCTCGAGGCTTGGCTCGAGAATATTCATCACGAGCCTAGCGTAAAATATCCAAAAGCTCAGCTCGGCTCGTTAACACCCTAGTTTTCACCATGTCTCCCTTCTTCGTAATCCTTTCTCGGCGTCTCCCTTCATCAAAATCCTTTCTTCCCTACTTCAATGTAGTGATTGGAACTATCTCCACTAAAATTCTCAACAAATACATGTGACAAATGGCTCTGAATTTCAGCAAAGATAAGCAAGATATTACAAAATTGTACTTTATTGCAGGAACCCAGATTTCTACTAATTAGAGAGGAACTAAGCATAAGTTTTTGAATTCTCTGCTTACAATACAACTTTAAATTCACATCATGGATGAGAAATATATCTAGAGCAGAGACAATGCTTCAAGCTTTTACAGACTGAAGGAAACCGGGTATACTCAGTCCAAAAGAGAAGATATCTCATAGACGCCGATCACCAGAACTGAAGCAAGGCCTACCTTTTTGGGTTCTATTTTGTTTCCTGGATTAGCTTTGCGTGAAACATCTACCAGAGCCTTGAAACTATATGGTTCATGCATAGCCAGTTCGGACAATACCTTCCTGTTTAGTTGAATATTTTCCTTCATGAGCCCACACATGAAATTACCATAGTTTACCTGCATCAAATAGAAAGAATACCAACTTAGAAACCTCCCAAAAACAAAATTGTATGTWTGAGTRGGCAGGGCATATTGCTTAYATGAATAGGCAGTTGCAAACTAAGCCAAGGCAGAAATGCAGAATATACACATTGCATTAAACACTTCAAGTTGGGCATTTCGAAGAGTTCTTACATAATAACGGGAATATTACCCCCAACAAGTCCAAAGACAATGTTACTATAAGTCTATAAGCACAAATAATGAGTAGGTTTCCATTAGAGAGCAGCTTTGCCTCTACATTAGAGATTTAGAGAGCTGGTTTACGATTGATTCTCAAACCGATTGATTCTCAAACCAATCCACATTTATCTTTCGCTAAGTCAATGCATAAGAAACCCACCCTATTGAGTATTGAGTGAGGTTATTAGTGGGTCCATCGGACCTTTGAAATCCAAAGGTTGGAAAACAGAATTTAAAACTCTTTTAATGATGTACTATACCCAAACTCCAAAAGATAAACAGGAAGGTATACTACAGATGGCAAGCACTACTTGCAATTAATCTTGACTGAATCTGAATCCCCCACCCTTCCTCAAGCCCAAAAAGGCAAAAACTTCCACGAAACCTCAGAAAAGAAATGCTAACACCAAATCAAAGTAAAAAGTAGCAATATACAATACATATCCCCTGTGCAAGATTACCAACTAACTCAGATAACAAATACTCTGTACTGCATCATAAGTAAATTTTACACCACAAAAAGACTAATATCAGATAGCAAATTCTTCTGAATGCAGTTAATCACTTAACTGTTACCACAATTCATGACCTCACCAAGCAATTTCAGGTAATCTCATAAACCAAAATCATCGAACCAGTATTCCCTTATAAAGCCCCTGTGCTTTAATCAACAAACAACCATAACAGATTCGTTGTGCCCAGAATGTAAACATCTTTTTAAAACTCTTCAGGTTTTGGGAACGGTCAACAGAATCTAGGACAAACCTATATCATCAAAGTTTCTCAATAACTAATATGAGCATGAATTAATCAAGCAAGAAGATGAACCACAACATGTAGTAAGAGAACCATGAAGAAGGAATATTAAATAACTCAAAGTCTCAGAACAGTATCATGGACTCATGGTGTTCCTGCTCAGTTTATGGGTTTTATTTTTTTGGTAGTTTTGTGGATTTTCAGAAATATAATCTTCAAAACAAATGAATTTCGCACGATTACCACTTAGGCTGTTTATTTTGGTTGCCAATCAAAAACACACTATGGAAATACATTGATGCGAAATGAACTAATCATATGGCCATTAATTTCGATAATACTTCTCAAAAACTGCAAAAACCGAGGACAAAAATATAAAGCCTCAAAATTACAAATCAAAATCTCATAACAATATATTCCACCTCAGTATGACTTTTTAAAATCAAGGTCTTGTAAAATATTCAACATTATTCATCAGAAAAACAGCAACCCATATTTTTAGACCATAAATAATATCAGTATATACATACAGCATGTTACAGACCAGAAACTTCAAACATAATCATCTTGCCACCCAAGATAAAGTTTTTATACTAGGTTGTCAGTTAACTTAGTTTTAAAGGCACAAGGCGCACAATGCGCAAAGGTCTGAGCTAGGCGCAAGGCGCAATGCAAGGGCGCGCCTTTTGTAGGCGAGGCGCACCTAGCATATTAAGATATTTTTTGTTTCGTGTGCTAAATTTTAGTGAAAAAGCTCTTATATACAAAAAAATGATTGAAACTTTTTAAAAAAAACCTTGGTGGTCCTTGTTAGACAGTTAATACTTATAAAAAATTGGAACAACATAATTAATACACTCAGTCTAAGCTACTGCAAAAAGGAAAGGTTGCCTCATTAAGTTGCACGCCCTCTTGTAGGTGGCGGCACTCACCTATAAAAAGCCATTACTCCTGAGCCTTCAAAAGCCTTGAGCCTGGCCGCTTTTTTATACACTACCAACAGTTAAAAATTTCTGTAAAAGAAATTATTGTACAAACTACCAACCCCCAGCTTTTATTTGGAGGATCGACTTGCAGAGATTGCATAAATGGCTCAAAATACACAAAACAATGAATGAATTTATTCAAATATATAACTCAGAATAGGAAAGCGTAACCGATGTTTGCGAAGCCATCAGCTTGAATGCGTTCAAATACCACGCAGCGACGCGCATATCACGTTTCTTGTGCGGCGTTCGTATGATACTGACGTCCATTAAACTCTCTCATCTTGTATACACTGATGATTCTTCGCTACTACCTCTAAAACCCTTGCTAGTTTGAAAATCTTCTCTTGTTCATTTTGTATATAAGTGGCTTGATCTAGATTGTCAGTTATGGATAGAATTTAATGCCATGACAATTTAATGTCAAATAATCACTATCATAATATGGAATGCAAACGAACTATGTTAGAATGCTAATAGCATCACATGTTAAATATCCATCGGATTCAGTGAACATGAAACATACAAAGATATATCAAATAACACCAAAATAAAATTCGATTTTCATAATTCAGATCAACTTAGCAACACCAAATTGCTAGCATCAACAATAGTAAATACAATCAAATTATCCAAGAACATAACAATATCAACAAAACTAATTCCAAATAATAAACAATCAAACAAACCTACTTGAACAAATAACAATGGCAATGAAGAACAATGATGGTGGTTATAAAATTCATTAATGAATTACTTGAATGAGACCATACATAGAAGCGTCGATTAATTTGAAAACCCCAAATCAATAGAAACCTTAAACCCTAAAAATACAAAACCCATGATTCCAATGCATAAATAGATAATCAAAACAAAAATGCACGAATTATCGAACAAGTAGAAGTAATGTAATGTGATCGATTAGATAAACAAACAATTAATGGGTACTTACAGTGATGAGGTAGGCTCTCACGGCAAAGATGAAACGAGAAATGCGAGAGAAATTACAACGACAAAACTATGTTGTGTTTCAATGAAAGTAATCACATTCGAAAAGAGTTCAATTAGTGGGCTGGGTAAAACTTTTGTGGATTTGGGCTATATGCCTATATCGGGATTTGGGGGTACTATTAAGGGTCTATTTACATTAGGTTATTTTCAATTCAATTATGTTCAGTTCAGCTCTATTCATTTCAGTTCAGTTCAATTCTTAACCCTATTTCTCTCTCATAAAATATTTAATTCAGTTCAGTTCAGTTCCATTCAGTTCAGTTGATTTCAATTAATGTAAACAGACCCTAACTTCATTCTCATTACATTTCTTTGATTTGATAATCATACAAAGGGTCTATTTACATTAATTAAAAACAACTGAGGTCATGTTCTCATCAACTTATTTAGATAAGTTTTAATAAAAATAAGTTCAGTTTAGTAGTACTGTAATAAGTTCAGTTAAGTAAAAATAAGTTCAATCCTTAAGAAATTTCTTAAGGTTTTAGTAAAAATAAGTCCAATTTAGTACTAATAAGTTCATTTCAGTAACAATAAGTTCAGTTCAGTAAAAATAAGTTTAATTCAATAGAAATAAATTCAGTTCAACAAAATTTAGTTGACGAAAATAGGGCCTGAACTGAATTTGATTGTATTACTATATGCCTATATGGGTATGCAAAAGAACGGAATTTTAAAAAAAAAAGACAGCAAGTGACACAACTTTATTTAGGCTTCATTCTAAGTTATTTTAATTTTAATTTAATTCAGTTTTCAATAGTAAAAAAGATAAAGCCTTAATATTTTTATATTTTCATTTTAACTTAGCTTCCTCTATTTATTAGGTGTTGTGGTTGGAAACTATTTCGTCAGAAATACAATTTYTAGGTACTATAAAAAGAGTTTTGTTAAGCTAYGCTCRCAATACAGAYATTTACTAACTTATCCTTACTAACATTGTCACCCCTTTCTTCCCTTGTCACTCCTCACTACCACCACCACTCAGCACCTCAACTAAGCACTACCGAGCACCACCACCACCACTGGCACAACGCATCACCACCACCCACAACCACCCTCCACATTTTTTTATTGTGGGATGTCAAAGGGTGTGACCCGCAAGGCTGAACCACCCATGGGGGGTTCAGACCACCATGGGGGATTCGGCCTTGTGGGCCAAACATAATGCTTAAAAGGCACAAAAGTGCAATTTTGAAATGGTTGTAACTTTTTTGATCTGTAACTTCGTTTCTARAGTGTAATATAYCGTTGGAAAGTCGTAAATCTCTAGTTTACAATGCAATTAAACTCGCATCAAAATCATTTGTAGAATCAAGGTTATGTTCAAAAGAGTGAAGAGTGGACAAAATTTGATAATTATTTTGCTTTAATTCTTCAACTCTTGGCTTGCTTTGTTTAATTAGCTTTGTAATTGGATTTTAGTTGACTCATTTAGCTTTCAGTTGATTCAAATAGCTTTATAATTAGATTTCAATTGACTCAATTAGGTTTCAATGGATTCATTTAGATTTGTGATTGGCTTTCAATTGATTCAATTAGCTTTTTATTTGGATTGAATTGACGCAATTAACTTTCAATTGACCCAATTAACTTTGTAATTTGATTTTAGTTCGCTCAATTAGCTTTCAATTAATTCAATTATCTTTGTAATTGGGTTTCAATTGACTCAATTAGCTTTCAATTGATACAATTAAATTTGTAATTGGCTTTCAATTGACCTGTCATGGATGGTTCRAGGYCGAACCTTGCGACATCTCACAATAAAATAAAATAAAATGGAGGTGCGCGACGATTTTAGGATATGCGGCTTTGGTGGGTGGTTCTGACTAGTGAAGGCTATGACGTTGGGTAGCTTAGTGGAGGGCGATTAGGGCAGTGGTGTTGGGCATTGGAGGGTGGTTATAGGCGATGGGTAGTGGAGGGTAGTAGCGGTGGCGGCGTTGGCCAGTGGAGGGTGGTTGTTGGTGGTGGTGCTAGYTTGGGCCAATGGTGGGTGGTTGTGGCCGACAGTGGAGGGTGGTGGTGTTGGGCAATGGAAGGCAGAGAAAGAATGGGACTTGTGTTTTTGGGGGATTGTGTCGTGAGGGGCAAAAAAGGGAAAGTTYAAAAAATACRYGGGTGAAATACGGAGTATTGTGGGTGTGATTTAGCTCGTCACCTATAAAATTAGTGTTGTTGTGTTTGATTGAAGAAAAAAGGGGGGGTTAACAAGAGATAGAAAATCACATAGAACATAGCAAATTACTCGTTAAAGTTTATGTGGAAGAAATTAATGGTCAGATTTTCTATGGCCAAATCTTAAGAAAATAGTTCTTATGCACGAGTTAACAAACAAGCAAGCCTATCACAACCTTCCTCCTATAATTTATAATATTGCATAAGGAGTTGTAAAAAATTGAAAGGGAATGACACGGTTAGACCTAAAACTTAATAGGATTTTTTTGTCCAAAACTACATACATTTCACCCAACTTTGCGAGAAATTACTTACTTTTCAATTTTTAGCCAAAACTACCTACATTTGCATTTTCTTTGTTGACCACTACTTAGTTGCAATTTTCAAGCGTTGACCGCCCTTTTTTTGCGTTGACCCTGATTTTTCGGCGTTGAGTGTCCTTTTCGATGTTGACCTAGATTTTCAACCGCTGACTTCATTTTTCAAGTGTTGATCAATACTTTTTTTTCCCTTAAACCCTAAAATTATTTTGAGGCGATCCGATCATTTTTTTAATTCCGACCTTTAATTCGATCAGTAAGAACAAAAGTTACCCCGAAAACATTAAGTAAGGTATTTTTTTTTTTGAAATCATTTCACGGCACGCAAATCGAGGCAACCTCGTACCGTCGGTCGAGATTGATCAGATCATTTTTTGCAAATTCCGACCTCTAATTCGATCATAAAGGGCAAAAGTGAACCTAAAAACGTTAAATAAGGTATTTTTTGAAATCATTTCATGGCACGCAAATCGAGGCATTCTCGTATTGTTGGTCGAGATTGATCCRATCATTTTTTTCGAATTCCAACCTCAAATTCGACCATAAATGACAAAAATGACCCCAAAAACGTTAAGTAAGGTATTTTTTTGAAATCACGTCGAGGCATACAAATCGAGGCAATAACATAGTTAAATGAAGTCACATGCGCTCACGTGACAAAGTCAACGCCGAAAAAGGGCGGTCAACGCTTGAAAATTGCAACTAGGTAATGGTTAACAAAGAAAATGCAAATGTAATTAGTTTTGGATAAAAAGTTGAAAAGTAGGTAAATGTTGGGTGAAATGTAGGTACTTTTGGACAAAAAAATCCAAATTAATAAGACCTCATTAGAACTTGTTAAGCTTCATTGATATTTATGTAAACTTTTTTAACATTAAATTTATATTTTAAAAAAAATTGCTAGAAAAACCTTTTAAAATAATTTAAAACAAATTTTCAAAGGCAAAAAACTTATGAAACAATTTATGAAAGGACAAAAAAAACTTATACTAAAAAATTCTTTGCAAAACAAAACCCGATGACATCACAAGGGATCATGTACATGATGCAATTTTCTCTACTATGCTCTCTCATATATTTTTTATCTGAAATGCTAAACGAAATCTAAAACAATCAATAAAAGACCATATTTTGTGAGCAATCGGACAAAAGTGTCCAAAATTCTTTACTATAATTACATTTTTCTTAATTAAAAATGTCCCAGGCTCCTAGAATAGATGCTTGGAATTTGCTCCTAAATCAAAATCAGGCGCCTAGAATAGTCCCCTGATTCATGATTCAGGGGAATAGGTGCCTGATCATGGTTTAGATACTTATTATAAGTGCCTGAATTTTTACTTTTTTAAAAGTTCGATTGCTCATACATTAGAGGTATTTTCGTCCGATTGCTCACACTCGTTTTGGTAGGGGGAAAAGAGGAGAGAAGAGAAGAGTGTCAATAACAAAAGGTATTGCAAATAGTGAATCAAAGATGATCAAACCCCAAATGATATTATCCGATTATGTTTCTAAAATAATTTTTACGTTAATTTTTTTATTCACTTATAAAATATTTTTTTTGGAGAGTGAGAAATAGCTCAAGTGGTTAAAGTTTTCTTTTCGATTTCAGGAGATTCTGGGATCGATTATCACCCCGTCGTTGTGGCTCTCTTAACACAAAAAAATGTTTCTTTTCACAAATTTTCCTACTTTTATAAAGGGGAGAGATGGTATCATAAAGTATGTCTCGTACAACAACCCAAGAAAACACTCACCTCACAATGKTAAACWGTCATGCAAATAATGCAATAATGTCAGTCTGTCACAAACTCTGAAACTCACAACTGAAATAATAGAGTGAGCCAAGGACCAACAATGTGATACACGAGCTCAGCCCACTCGGGCCAGTGGGCTACGACACCTTCACACATCAGTTCACTTCACTAACCAGTAACCACTCCACTACATACAATCACCAGCTATAAATTAGCTTAAAGCAACAACAGACTACATTTATTTGCTTGTGTCACCCTTKTATTGAATTACTAAMCTAAACAGGTCTTACTATTTTAGCTTGAAATAAAATGTCACAAACACCAGTGATAATCTGCTTCAAATCAGCCTACAACAACAAGTACTTGCGGTACAAGTATGAAGATGTTCAAACTCACGGCCTTCTTCAGTTCGCCGCCGAAAAAGTGGTGGATCCGTATGCTCAATTYGAAGTTGAGAAATCTAAGACTTATGAGGGTCTTGTGCACCTCAAATCCAGATATAACAACAAGTATCTGGTTAGGTAATGTTCTCACTCTCTATGTTTTTACTTTACTAAAGACAATGTTACATGCAGCAAGACAAAACAACACAAGTGTCGATGTAATTAATGTTTGATTCAAGCTTTTATTTTCATATTAAACACCTTAAACATAACCATAAGGATTATGTATGTTTAACATTTTCTTGTTACTTAGCATAAAAAAAAAACATTTTCTTGTTACTAATTTTAATGTTCGATAATAATATAAGCTTATATTTTTAAGAAATTATTGTTACTTTAATTTTTATGTGCACGCACGCGATGCGTGCTTAGACCTGTGTAACTTGTATTTCATTAAAAATGATTATAATTGTATGTATCATATTACAATGTTTATATACCTAATAATTAGCAACAATACAATTAATCTTAAATGTAATTATTTTTAAAGAAATATGATTTGAAATTCAAAATAATTAGATATATGTTTCAATTCAATTTGGGATAATATTTATTTAATTTGGTTATTAATTAAGTCACATTATTAATGCAATTTTCATTTTTAATTACATAATAAGCAAAAGATAGTTTAGGCATATCAATTCATTTTTGAAACAAAAAAATCATTAAGGGTATAATGATCTTTTAATAGGGAGACACCATATTCCTCCCTCATTCCCTTATGTAATAGAGATATATGGATTGTTTGTTTTATACACTTCTTCCGTTTTCAAAAGTTACTAATAATAAGAAGATTATGTTATATATGTAACTCTAAGAGTTTTTTTAAGAGTTAAAGGCATTACTTTTTTTTGAGGGAAAAAGAAAGTAAGAATGCATGTAGGAATTACTTAAAATAGAATATATGTAGGAATTCATGACAAATTCAGAGATAAATCGATAGTTGTTGAATATTTCCTTATTTAGATTCTTCTTTTATCGATTTTAGTCACATGATTTTACTTGTTTAATCATCACTTTCTCGCTTAATAGTTGATAATCGCTTCTTCTTTTTCTTCTTCCATTTTGTGTGATCCATTTATGCAGTATAACTGTATAAACTATAAAGTAATGTTTAGTACTCAAAAGTGTGCAATAATGCACTTCATTTCGTCTAACAATATAATAGTGTACATGACATGTATAGGTGGTCGCCTAATCATTATTGGATCACCGCATCAGCTCATGGAAAAGAAGAAGACCAAAGTCAGTGGAATTGTACATTGTTCAAGCCAGGTTACATTAACGAAGGTGACAATGCTCAAGAAATGCGAATCATGCATGTCCAACTGGGTCACTACGCTAGTACGTTGCAAATCGGACCACCCTTCGACTCCTGCTTATTCGCCGGATCTAAGCAACCCGACSAAACCTCCCGTCGTGATGTTCTCACTTACGTGTATTGGGATTCGGTCTTAGCGCTTCCTAGACGTGTGGCATTCAAAGGCAACAACAATGGACGTTACCTAGGCGTGTCTATGAAAAACAGGGTCCCGTACCTCAGTTTTTCGTACGACGACCCTAATGACCCAATGGTCGCACATGAGATAGTCGAGACTCGTGATGGCATGTTGTGCGTAAAATCTAGTCACTTGGGGAAGTTTTGGAGGCTCGGAGAGGGCGATTGGATTTTAGCAGACGCCGATGATCCCCGTGGGAGTGGCAATACTCACGCGATGTTTAGGCGCACCGTGCTCGACGTTAACGTGGTTGCGTTACTAAACATGTACAAGACTTGGTTTGTTAAGAGTTTTTACGGTCGAGGTTTGGATGATTGCTTGAATGCTGCTGCTCAAGATGTTGATTCGGACGCTGAGCTACAAGTGATTGACTTGGCAATGGTGTGCCAAAACCGAATGAATTGAAGTTGTAACCGATTTAACTATTACTTCAGTATTTGGATTATTGTTGTGTGACATTGTTGTGACTTGCACTATGTAACGTGTTTAATAATTGACTATGTAACGGAATGGATGGGTAATAAAGTTGAGTCCCTAGTTTCAAGTTTCAACTACTCCGTACTTATTAGGCCTCGCTTGGTATGGAATAATGTAATAAGAGGTAATAAAAATCAAACTTGATAAAACAAATGTATTTAGAGGTGAAAATAAAGGGATATAGTGGTGGTGGAAACTGGAGAGGATAAAGTGGTGATAGTGGAAGGAAAAGAGGAACTATTATCCTCATTTGATGGGAAATGGTTACCCTTCTCCATACAAGGTAATTGTTACCCTCAATTTGGGTTAACAATTACCCCACTTTTCCCTTTTTTAATCACAAAAAAATGTAATTATTCTTTTATCACCATCTTAACTCACATGTTTTCTTCTTAGTTTTTTCAAGCTTGACTTTTATTACCCCTTAATATATTACTTGCATACAAAGCGAGGACTTAGTGTTTAATTTATTAATTGAAATATTTTAAAATCCTCGGTGGATACAAAGCGAGGACAAGGTGTTTAATTTATTATTCTTCTATCACAACTTGTATCTAAATTGAGGTTTTACTAGATTTAATCACAGGCATCGCCAATAAAAATGACACAACCATTCGTGGAATGACAACTATCAGGACAACCAAGCCAATCAATATTAGAGTACGCAATAATAATAGAAATGTTCCAAGAAAGACAAAGCCACAACCCAAGATTATTTCTGCAGTTGTTATTAAGTACCTAAAAATATGCTTATCACTAGTAAGCTAAGGTGTGTAGTACAAGGAGCATGCATAAGTGAAGAAACGAAATGTACAACATAAGTAAGATCAAGTCGAGTTATAGTACATCAAGTATTGAAAAGCTTCTACCATACTAAGATACTCAGACGGATCGATAAGCAAGTCGCCATTTGTAAGAGATGAGTGTCGTTCTAGACGAAAATCCTGAACATATTTTTGCTGCTATAAAAATAATCCTTTAGAAATTAGAGGTACCGAGTACGTACACTATGAATGTCAAAAAATAATGAAGATCATCCAAGTTCTTCATAGCAAAGTGAGTGGAATGTAGAGAAATACATCGATAAACAAAAACAAGAGAATTGCCAGTAATAATGATATCATCAACTTAATTTGTATTAAAAAAAAGACACCTTAATTGAAATTCCAGCAAGATATATAAGTCAACTTTCCAACATTGTCTTTGTTATTTTTTGGTCAAAATGCGCGTGTGTTACACCTTCCATGGTTGCGTCTTGTTCTTCACTTTCTCATTTTATTTTAGACAAATTCTATACGGTAGCATCAAGGTTCTGCTTTTTACACACAGTGTCAACTTAATTTTTACTATTATACACCGTGACCCTGAAGTTTTTATAAATTACACAACGTGGCCTCGAGGTTTGCTTTTTTACATATGGTGAAAATTAATTAAGACTAACCAAACCTTAAACCACCTAACCACTCCATTAATATTGTTTAAAATTAAAACGCAATTCAAACAAAATTCGTAGAAAATCAACAAAATGATGAATTGCTTTAGAACAGAGGATGAAGAACAAAGAGAAAGAGGTGAATTCAGAATACGAATTCTGCAAATTATGCAAAATCAATCATGATAAAGCTCGTCATCACAATTTCTTCCCACACCACAAAAAATCTCTCTCTTCTCTCCTTTCTCGCTTCAATCAGAAGCTTTCTTCCGTCAATTTGTTGCTGAAAGACGCCCCCAATTCAGGTAGCCCTCACCGCCGCCGCAACCCAGCAACTTGGTTCCACATTGATTCAAATTATGCAATTGTTGGTGGGTCCTATTTCAATCAGCAATTATTGGAAGCTGATATTAAAGCGACATTTCTGAGTTGAATCAAGGAATTTGCAAAGGTAGGACGAAGGACATGTGGTGGCGCATCGGAATCTCTCCTCGTTACGACAGTCGTTTAGTGTGCATTTGTAGTCATGCCATTTTTAATAGGATCCCACATAATAACTTAGCAAGCCCACTCCCCACCGAGATTATGCATTCAAAACCTTTAATGCATACATAAAATTACCAAACCGTTGAGAAAAGTCCACAACTTGCACAATAGTTCTATTAATGCATACAAATATACGTAGTCGACGACTACTACACAAATGAATTAAGTGATTTATTTTCAATTCATATTGAATACTTATCGAATTGAGGTTTAGTGGTGATGAATAGGTCCGCTAGAGCAGAAGAATTTTAAACCTTTTTTTCTACAATTTAGTGGTGCGGTGGTGATGAAAAGGTGGTGGCGTAGGCGGCTAGTGGGTGGCAGGTGGGTGAGTGTGTTAGGTGAGTTAAAGTGGTGGTTGTGGGTTGAATGTGTTAACCGAACCATCTTAACCAAAAGCTTAAGCTGATGGTTGAGGCCCAAGAATATAATATATACTCTATCACTCCCCCTCACATGAAAGGCCCTCTGGGTTTGAAATGTCGATCCAACACAGGCCCACTCATACCTGACACGAATTAATTTCACTCAGAAGGGAGAGGGAGGTGAAATTCGAACCCATGATCTCTGTGACACGCTGGCTCTGATACCATATTAACCGGACCATCTAAACCAAAAGCTTAAGTTGATAGTTGAGGCCCAGGAATATAATATATACTCTATTAGAATGAAGTGAGAGAAAGGTGGTTAATGTTGGGTTAGGTTAAAGTGTTAAACTATGGTTACCATGTGGGAAATGTAAAATTGGATGCCATTATGTGTAATTTAGAAAACCTCGAGGTCACTGTGTAGTATTGGAAAAAAATAAGTTTCCATCGTAAGTAAAGGCAGTGAAACTTCGAGGCCACCATATAGAATTTCCCTTTATTTTATTCAATTTCTATCATTTCAAATTTTCAATCCCACTCTACCTCTTTCGACATCACTTTCCCTCTTCCATTCTCCTGTTTCCTTCTCACTTTCTACTGCCTCTTTGTTTTTTTACTCAACTTAACCTATCCCCCACCACTCGCATTTGCCACCATTTGCACCAACCTTGCTTCCACACCTAAGTTTAAAACCCTATTACAAGTGGTTCGTCTTCTTTAATCCTCAATTTTACAATTGCTAGCACAAAATGTTCAAGCTAGTTGAGAAGATTTTCAAGAAATCTTCTATAACAGTTTCAACTTTTATATTCGATGTCGTCACTATAATTTTGATGAATTACAATACCCTTAACAAAGAAACAAAGGAAAAGAGTATAAATTAACATTACACTATCAAACACAAAGAAATTAAATGACAAATAAAATACAAAAAATAAACAATAAATGATTAAGGATGAATTAGTACGAAGAATGACAATGCAGAGGCTGCCGTGGTTTGTTTGAGATCGAGCCCACCATTGACAATGATGATTCTCAAAACCAAATGGATATAATTTATGACAAATTGATAACTTTGTAATCAATTTTCTAGGTAAAATTTTGTATGAGTGAATTTTAGAAGTATATATATATATATATATTTGAATTTGGGGGTGTCAAGGGAGGATAGTGCGTACATGGTACAGGGGATTTTGGTGTTGGGTTTGGGGGTTTGTTGAGATTAGGGTTTTGAGGGTGAATTGATTAAAAGAGGAGTGAATTGAAGGAGTATTTGGAATGGAGTTTTGAGGATGAAGAGCAGAAGTGGTTGAGATGATGAATTGATGATGATGATTATGATAAAGGAATCGGGAGTTTAATTGGGAGCATTAAATAGAGGAGGAAAGGATGAAAATGAACAACAAATCAAAAGTTGTTGCACACTCAGAAGAGTTGGCCAAAAAAGTGCGATTCAACACCGAAAAGGTGACTTTTCTTGTCGAAATTTCCATTAAAATATGTCTTTTTTAAAACAAATGGTCATAAAAGGTGTTTTTTTTTTTTTTTTTTTTGCAAAATTTGACATTAATGGTGATTTTTTACAAAACAAAAATGCACATATATAAAAGGTGTTTTCTTACCAAAAATCCCAAATAAAATAATTTAATCAGTTCCCCATTGGATGCTTTGCCTTAGCTACTACAAAGATGACATCGAATGACGTAATGAGGTTATTCGCGCCTTCAATGAACAATAACCAATTAAGAGGAATTTATGAAGATACCAGTCAATCCCATGAAAACAAAAGGATTTGCATTTGAGTGTACCGAAATGCCTTAACAATAACATCGTATGGTTGTAAAAGTGTCAGTATAAATACCAAATACCAAACCAAGGCCATATAAGGGAAACTAACTAGGAGATAACAATTAAAGTAAAACCGTCAAATTGTGGACTAACAGCCCGACTAGGGCCCAAGTGCTCTCTATTAGAGCACCAACACTAGTGGGAAAAATAATGTCCATGGACATACTTAAATAACCCCAGATTGCCTTTGTAAACAATCCACGGGATTGGTTTGGAATTTCCCATTAGTTTTCCTCAATTATGACCCTTAATTAACCATCTCAACCCTTAAACACTCTAAAACATTAATTAACCCTTATTATTTATTTGTCCTCCATTAATCACTGCACATCCCATCTTCAACCTCCATTTTCACAAATCTTCAACTCTCAACCACAAAAATAAGGCAACAAATAACAGAATAATAACACAAAAAATACTCAAAAATCCTCAAACACCCCAAAATCCCCCAAAGAATCTAAAAATAAAAAATTAAGCCAAAAATAACAAAAATTCATAACTTAAAACGAGAATCAACGCCATTATCAGTGCTGGGGTGGGTTGATTCTCATCTAAAACAAGAATCAAATTCACTACATTTAATAAAATTTTGGGAAATTCTATATGATAGCACCATAATTTGGTTTTTTCTATACGTGGCAACTAAAATTTTCTTATTCGACATCGTGGCCTCGTGGTTTTGTAAATTACACATCATGACCTCGAGGTTTTATTTTTACATACGGTAACAACCAAAGTTCAAACTAGTTAACCCATTGACCACCACCTTCCCTCTTTTCCCTTACCTTCCAAGGGCAAAAAACAACCTCCCCACCACCGCAGCAGCTCCCCCCCATCCACCGCACCACAACTGCAACTCCCAGCCAGTAGCCACCCACCTCCGTTGAATGCGAACAGTGCTCGTTCAACATCAAAAATTTGCATGCTTTCTTGTAGTTCTGAGTATATTTTCTAAAATTAAAGCTAATTACCGCAAATGCGATTACAATCTCTTGGTGACAATCTGCTTTACCAACCATTACCCATGTCTCCTGATTTTTAAAGCCAGTAATTGGACCTCACTACCAGATTTTGCGTCAATGGTCCAATGTTTTAGGGTTCTTCGTCGTGTAGTAATCACTGTAGTAATTCGAATTTGTAGCAAATTCGAATTGATTTGAGCGTTTTCAAAACGGGTTTTCTGGATTTGCAAATTGATTTGGGGTTTTTCGAATTGGGTTTTTTCGAATCCAATTTTGGGTTCTAAATTGATAGGTTTTTTTTATTGAAATTGAGGGTTTCGAATGGTGGTTTGGTCGCAGGTGGTGGGGGCGGTTGTTTTTGGCAGCGTAAAGGAGGAAAGAGAGAGGTGGTGGCTGCAGTGGGTTCGTGCAACATTGGTAGCAAGGGATGTGTGGTGAGATGAAGCAATGGCATTGTGGGTAGTTGCAGGCTGCATGGTGAGGTTCTTGCGGTGGCGGTGGGGGCTATTTGCGGTGGTGGGGGATGATGAGGAGAGACAAAGGTGGTGGTTGGCTTGGTGGAGTGTTAGCTGGTTGAGGGGACGTTTAGGTTAGGTTAACCTTAATTAGTTGTCACCATATGTAAAATTAAAACCTCGAGGTCACGGTGTGTAATTTACAAAATCTAAGGGTCACGATGTAGAATAGGAAAATTTTAGTTGCCACCTTGTAGAAAAAACCAAACCATTGTGCTATCATATATAATTTCCCTAAAATTTCACTCACCTAAATCATCTCTTAACCCTAAGCTAGACTTATGTCATTCGAATCTTCATTCAAAATCCTCAATTTAGGTGCTTCTTTGTTTCGTGCTACGAGTGTCGATTTCATCACTCGTCCTCGTTGTCGATTTTGAATAGCAATAGTAAGAGGAGATGTTGGAGCTAGTGTTGTGTAGTCTTCAACAATATGAAGTCACACATGGAAGAAGTGTGAAATGCATTAGTAGTTTATATTGCAACATTGTTTTACATATTACCAAGTATTGTGTATCCCGCATGGACAAAATAAAGTAAGCTAAAGTACTCTTTATTACTAGCTTCAATAATATTTTGTAAAAAGTGGAATCCCACATTGATAGTTTAATTTGGTGTAAGTAATGTTTGTATATATTGCTTCCTGCTACTATCTTGTTTGAACCTGAGCATGAAGTATGAGTGTGCTAGTAAGTGTGGATCCAATGAGAAGGACCTTAAAATGAGAAGTGTGAGAAACAATTTTGATCGTTGATTTTTGATATGGACAGTCAGTGCACAATAATATTAATTATTAATCTTCTTAATATATAGGCACAATAACGTTGCCTTTCAATTCTGAAAATATGCTTCTTAATCTTCTTATATTATAACTTCTCCCAAAAAACGTTCACTGTATATTCTATTAATTCTAAATTGTATATTACAGATACAATTGTTGATCAGGGTGAATCCTGGAAGTTTCTTTGCTATCTTCCAAGTGCAATCCATAGTGGGGGTAAATAAAACTTTAAGGATAGTGATATCACGTCCCTTGATCTCCATTTTTCTAAGAGGAGATCGTTTAACGTTAATTGTTTGAAGATTGAAGAGAGGCAAAATTTAAAGGTTGATGTTATGATTAAGAGTACACACAGGTCTAAGACCAGAACGGTTGGATTGGAGACCGGAATCAGAAAAAATCACGGATCGGAGATCAAACTTGAAAAAAGGTCTGATCTGATCTGAATCTGATTTTTTCAGGTCCGGCCTGATTTTGGATCGGTTAGACCTGTTTTGATTAAAAAAATTGATTTTCTTCTAGAAACTTGACTAATAATTCATAATCTTAAATATTATATAATTTATATTGCCATATTTTTATGTCCAGAATGCAAAAAGGGACAAAGTGTAGTGTTTTGTTATATAGAACATATTGACTTGCTTCCAAGAAATGAAATAATGGGCTATGGGCTGAAGTTTCTTAATGGGCTACTTTGTTTTTAAATATGTATTTAGATAATATCGAGTTTTTTTGGTCCGGATCGGAAAATTCCAATTTTAGACCGGACCGGACCGAAAACCTGGAATACTAAATTTTATGGATCAAAGACCGGACCTGTTAGATCCGGTCCATACCCAGTCCGGTTCGAACCGGATTGTGTGCACTCCTAGCTATGATGATAACATATTTACACTGGGAATGCAGAACGAGGTGCAACGGGGAATTAGATATTTCATTTCCGAATTTATTGTTATTATTATTTTACATTTTGGATTTTGTTTGAATTTTGGGTTTAATTTGTGGGTTCAAATTTCAAGGTGTTGGGGTAGATGGAAATGAGGATAAGATTGAGGTCGATGTTGAAGATGAGTTTTTTTTGGATAATTAAAGAGGTATTAGGACGAGAGAGAATGAATTAGGGGTTAATTGGATAATAAACTAATAATGTTAGCTTTTTCTCCATAGTAAGGGTATTTGGCCTATATTTCTTGACCTTTAGGGCTTAAGGACTTAAGGGTATATGAGGCGTTTTTAAAAGTTTGGTAGTATATAAGTTAGTTGGCAAAATCTCAAGGGATACACGAGCAAAAAGCCCTTTTTTTTTAAAGACCACGTACTCAAATTTATTCCAAGCAAAGCGTGTCCATGAGTACTGAGTACATAAGTGGAGATCAAATCAGGGACATGATCAACCCATACTTGTTTATCACCAAATGGAAGCAATCGAGCAAGATGATGAGCTATAATGTTGCTTTCTCTAGCAACAAAGAACCAATTAAAGAAAGAAAAAGAATTACAAAGAGCTATAACATCATTTAAAATAGCATCCAAATCCGAAAGGTGCGACAATTCCTTGGAGAGACTTTGATAAATGAATTTTTTAGTCATTTATTTAATATGCTTTACCCCTAGATTTTTTTTTCGGAAAAAGATGAATTTCATTCATAATAAGGCATACGACATTTACATCGGATATGTATACATAAATTAAGAAAATCAAAAATACGCAAACAAATTTCATATTCAATACAACTAGATAGGTTTGTGAGTGAGGCGGGGAAAATAAGAGATACGCCCAATCCCCGCCCAAACGGGGCGCGAATAGGTCTTAATTTGGCGGGTGGTGGGGCGAGAATGAGTATGAAAATCATACCCCCCATAGGTGATGGGGCGAGGTGGATTTTATGTTGTCCCTGCCCCATCCCCACCGGCCCCGCCCATCCCCAAGCACCCCGCCTCATGCCTAATATAAAAATCATAAATGACATATAATGCTAACATTAAATATTATTTTATAACCATAAAAATGAATAATTTGTAAGTCTTTTTCATTAATTTTTTATTTGGGTTATTTTTTTAGTATTTAGGATCCGTTTACCTGAACTGAAATCAACTGAACTGAACTTAGCTAAACTGAACTGAACTAAACTGAACTGAACTGAAATTTTTTTAGTATTCCCTCAAAGAAGAGAAGGAAAAAGGAAGGAAACCATATCCAATTGTCCTACAACGCGTCAAATACTTCTCCTGCTTCCGCTGAGCTGCTACCGCCACCATACGACCAGGAACAAAGTCAAACAACGCAGATTGCGTCAATGGTGAAGAACCCGTCATATCAACACACACATCCAAGCCGTCGTCCCATTAATAGAGCAAAACATCCGCAGGTCGAAGAGCCCCGTCGATCCCATCAGTCAACCCAACATTTACCTCCTTACGAGCAGTAATCCCATATTGATAACAGACGTTAAGGAGAGTATCGTGGACAACATTGTGACGGTGCTTGATACCCATCAACCCCGAGCAGGATACAACATGATCCCCAAAAACATCTCCATCAAAAACCCGCGAGCAAGCAGAACAAGGAGCCGAAATGGAGAATAAAGGAACACCCAACCGATAAGAAAGAATAGAACGATAAGTCTTACCATTTATAATCTGGCCCAAACCAAAGATCGGAACCACCCGCAGCCAAGCAGAAGCGTGATCTCCCTGTTGGGATTTCCACAAGGCAACCTGACGGGTAGACAAGGAGTAGGTGGAGTGAGCAGATGCAGTAACCTTCATGAAATACAAATCTGTCAGTTTCTTCATGAGCTTTGGGGCAACGATCTCACTAGGGTTACGCATAAGGTCAGTCTCCACGGTCCTATTAAAAAGACCCAATGCACCATTAAAGGCCGAACCAAGACCAACAACGCCAGAATGCTGAAGAAGTTTACCTTGTAAACTGGAAGACTGCAACCGCGATGCGAGAAAAGCATAGTGTCGAACATCACCCGCTGAATAAACACCCAAACCACCGTAAGCAAAGGGTAAGGTGGCAAGCTGCCATTGCCAATCACCAAAACCAGGACCGGATGCTGTGACAATGCGTTCCAAGGAAGCTCGCAGAGCACACATACAAAGGAGAGCTGAGCCGCCTCGAAAAGATTAGGGGCAAGACAGAATAGCAAAGTAGAGTTTCGAAACTCCAGTACACGCACGAAGAAGTAACAACCACATTGAGGATCATCAGTTGAGCAACAACTACATGAGCTCAATAGTTTTCGACACTCTTTTGTGAAACAAGTCCCCACAAAGGAAGAATCTGCACTAACAGGCCCACCTAACACCGAACACCAAGGGAAGGCCGAGCGATATCGGGAGGAAAGACCCTTCAAGCGATCCGTGGGTCCTCAGAAGGCCAAAAGAGCTCCGTTTTCGCGACGTTAACATGAAGCCAAGACTAGGCTCCTCCGCTGAATCATCTGCAAAACTTTCCCAACCACCAAGGTATATTTATTATTTATTATTATTATATTATTATTATTATTATTATTTTGATTATTATTATTATTATTATTATTATTATTATTATTATTATTATTATTATTATTATTATTATTATTAAATTACTTATTAGAATATGATAGATTCATTATTTTATTATTATTTATTATTATTGTGTGTTGTTGGTTGTTGTTGGCAATATATTTCACGCCATCCAGCGCCAATATCAACCAAGGCCCATATAAGTTAACTCAGTGGGCTTGTCAACATGCAAAAGTTAAAGCCCAAAGGAGTCAAAAATGTCTACCAACTAGTCAAAGTTAGGTACATGCATTGACACCTACCCTGGTAGGATTATGAGCCACTTGTCGCGTTGAGGTTACATTTGACCATGCAAGGTTTAGTATAAAAGGCAGTCTTGGGACCCCAGGTCTGGTAAGTTCACTGGAGCAAACACAACCTACTTTCTCTCTCTAAATATAGAACTCCCTGGTAATACACTGACACCTCCATCGAAGGGGCTGATCCTGGATTGCCCCAGGGTAGTTCACTTTCATTTTGTAGGTTACCGGATAGCAGGCCAAGTCCATCTCCACTAGCACCGGCTCGTTGGCCACTGCCACGTCAACAGTACCAATTATTGTACCAACAATTTGGCGCTAGAAGGAGGGKCGTAGTGCCACATATCGAGTGGATTGGACGATGGATGCATCCAACCAAGAGATGGTGCATGGTGACAGAGCAGACCCTAGGAGGCCAGAGGAGGTATCATCCACAGCAAGAAGTCGCTCCTCAAGGCGCTCCAGGTCAGCAAGGCACCGGGAAAGCCGGAATACAATGCCACCACCATCTCAAAATCAACCACCACAAAGCCTAGGGAACCAATACACTGGTTCTATCGGGCCAGGTGGAAACTATCATCATGAACCTTCTCCCTCCAGGAGAACACGAGGTCATTCAACTACACCAAGCCCAGACCAGGTGGAGCATGCAAGGAATGTCCTCAGGCGTGCTGGATTGGCATCCTCTGGTTACACTGGAAACACTTCAGAAGTAGGAACCACACAAGGATATGACCTTTATGGTCCAAACCTACCTACACCAAGTCGTTCAACCAGAAGGCACCATAGTCAAATGGGTGGTTCAGGTAGACCACCCAAACCACACGTTAGAAGAAGGTTAAATTATTCACCACCTCACTTCTCATCCTCACCATCATGCGGTTTGTCTCCATCGATGGAAGATATACCAGAGGAAGCTAATGAAAGACCTGAAGTAAGATACGCAAGCCCTGTGCGCCGTGACAGACCAGGAACACCCAGACCTGGATCTTGTGCGGAATCGGCTGGATACACATCGGAGACTACCAGGCCTGGGCATGCAACCAAGCGTGGACGATCGGTCCATGACAGGCTTGGGAATCGCCTCTCAGCCTTTCATAAGTTGGGGGAACCAGTTCCTTCATAAGGGCAACCAGCAGCAGAAGCCACATCTGGCCAGACCGCTATGCATGCAGCTGCTGGAATCAGGTATCCATCTTCATCACCGTTCGGGGAGGAGATTTTAAGAGCTCGGTCTCAGAAAGTTAAAATACCAGGCCACATCAAATTTGATGGTACTGGGGACCCTGATGATCACGTGGCCCTTTATGAAGGGCACATGTATCTGGGGGAATTTGTGGATGCAACCTGGTGTAAGTACTTCCCTACCACCCTGACGGGAATTGCTCAAGCTTGGTTTAGGAATATTCCACCTGGTAGCATTCATAGCTTTGGTGACCTAGCAGATCAATTCAGAAATCATTTCGTAAGTGGTAGGAGAAGGGAAAAGTCCTCAGTTGAGCTCATGTTTGTAAAACAGGGCAAAGATGAAAGTCTGCGTGACTACCTTACCAGGTTCAACAAGGAAGCCATAATGGTTTCCAGGTCAAAACCTGATGTGGTGATTATGGCTTTGCAATATGGTCTCAGACCAGTTCCGTTCAGGGACCACCTTACCAAGTCAAAGGTGGATACCATGGCCCAGGCAATGCGAATCTCAGACGAGTATATCACCCTGGAGGAGTTTAACAAGACTACTGCACCAGGTGGTGCCGCAGCACCAAAGAAGGAAGACAAGTCACCAGCCACTGCCCAGAAATCCAGAAAGGAGAGGAGGGAAGAAAAGAAAAAGGAAAAGGCATCAACACCACTTCCACCAATTTTCGAAAGCTTCACCCCACTCAACACTGATAGGGCAGTGATATATGCAGCTCACAAGAGTGAGGACAAATGGATCAAACCTCCCAAGAGGTCAAAGGCTGGTAAAGACCCCAATAAGTATTGTGATTTCCATGAGTGCCCTAGTCATTCCACTGAAGATTGTGTCCAATTTAAGAACAACATAGAGGACCTCATCAGGAAGGGATTCTTTGCTCAATACAAGAAGTTTGCCAAAGACCAGGAAGAGAAGGACCAGGGGCAAAAGAAGGACAGATCAGAACCCACGAAGAGATACCAGCCCAGGAGGCCTATTAACGAAATCTCTGTCATCTTTGGCCCACCTGCCTCCAGGAACCATCTGAAAAATGAGGTTAGAACAGCTAGTTGCTCCAATACTTATCAGTCTGAATGTTTAGATATGCCTAAGATTAGTTTTGGACCTCAAGATTGTAGGGGGCTGGTCCAGCCTCATAATGATCCTTTAATATGCTCTGTCCAAGTATGTAACCACCTGGTCCATAAAGTCCTGATTGATGGGGGTAGCTCTGTTAATGTCCTCTATTACCATGTCTATAAAAAAATGGGACTTTAGGATAAAAACATGGAGCCCACATCAGGCCTTATAACAGGTTTTTCTGGAAGCTCAATCCTCCCAAAGGGTGAAATTAATTTACCAGTCACCTTGGGAGGCAGAACTGTGCTCGTCAGGTTTCAGGTGGTAGAAGCCTATTCACCTTATAACATCATTATGGGCAGAACATTCAAGAGTGCCTTCGAAGGAGTTGCATCCACATATCATCTATGCTTTAAGTATGTATCAGACAGTGGCAAAATTGTAGTATTGAGAGGCTCTCAAGTAGCTGCCAGATCATGCCAGCTAGCCCTGGTTAAAACCTCAAGAAAGGAAGATTCAGTCAGACTCCAAAAGCAAGTAGATGAAATTGAGGTTGGAGCCAATCCTCCACCTTCGAAGAAGAGAGTGATCAAGATCACTGGTCCAGAAACAACTCAGACTCTGCCTCAAGAATCAAGCCAGTTCTCCACTGGTCCATTAATTGAATTGGATAGGGTGGCCATACCTCAGCCTATTGAGGGTACAGAATCGATTCCCCTTGTTGAAGGGACTGAGAGGATGGTGCAGATTGGATCAGACCTAGGGGCTCAAGAAAGGTGCAACCTAATTAATTTGCTCAGAACTCATGAAGATGTCTTTGCCTACTCAGCGGATGAGATGCCTGGGATTGACCCAGGAATCATATCACATCATCTGTCCATTGATCCAACTAAAAAGCCAGTGAAGCAGAAAAAGAGGCACTTCTCCTCAGAGAAGAATCAAGCAATTGAAGCAGAAGTCAACAAGTTGCTAGATGCAGGATTTGTGGAACTGTGTCATTACCCTGAATGGTTAGCAAATGTGGTCATGGTTAAGAAGCCCAATGCCACTTGGAGGATGTGTGTTGATTTCACAGTTTTGAATAAAGCCTGTCCAAATAAAGGATTGCTATCCTATGCCACGGATAGACCAGCTGGTAGATTCAACCAGTGGTCATGCCAGGCTCTCTTTTATGGATGCCTTTTCAAGCTATCATCAGATACACATGCACCCACCAGACAAAGAGAAGACAACATTCATCACCAGCTGTGGGGTCTACAATTATATCATGATGCCATTTGGGCTCAAGAATGTTGGTGCCACATACCAGCGAATGATGGACCAGGTCTTTGAGACTCAAAGGGGCAGGAATCTGGAGGTTTATGTGGATGATGCCATAGTCAAGAGTGTCCATCCAGAAGACCATACAGATGATCTCACAGAAACATTTGCTAACTTAAGAAAGTACCAGGTTAAACGTAACCCAAAGAAATGTGTCTTTGGTGTGAAGTCTGGAAAATTCTTAGGTTTTATGGTTAGCCAGAGAGGAATAGATGCTAATCTTGACAAGGTTAAAGCTGCACTGGACCTGCCTGAACCAAAGAGCATCAAAGATATCCAAAGATTGACTGGGAGAATGGCAGCATTGTCCAGATTCATAGCCAGATCATCAGAGAAGTCACAGCCTTTCTTCAAGATTCTCAAGGGGAACAAAGAATTTAGTTGGGGACCAGAACATCATGAAGCTTTCAACCAGCTGAAGGAGCACCTGATGAAACTGCCAACCCTGGCTAGGCCACAACCAGGTGAGACCTTGTTCCTGTATATTGCAGTCAGCCAATCTGCTGTTAGTGCTGTCCTACTAAGGGAGCAGGACAAGGTTCAACAACATGTGTATTTTGTGAGCCATGCATTAATAGGAGCAGAGACCAGGTACCCTATGATTGAAAAAGCTGCCTATGCAGTGATCACAGCAGCTAGAAGATTGAGGCCATATTTTGATGCACATCCAATTGTTGTTCTAACTGACCTGCCATTGGAGAAATCTCTTGAGAAGTTGGAAAAATCTAGCAGATTGACAAACTGGGCACTTGAGTTAACTGGTTTTGGAATCAGTTTTCAGCCCAGGACATCCATCAAAGCACAAGCATTAGCTGACTTCTTAGCAGAATGTTCCTATTATGAAGAGGAGTCTACATAAGTAGACCCTTGGGTTATCTACACTGATGGTTCATCCACAGATGGTGCATCTGGAGCTGGAGTAGTCTTGCTCTCACCAGAAAAGGACATCATTGAATATGCCTTGAAGTTCAGATTCCAAGCAACAAATAATGAAGCTGAGTACGAGGCTGCCATAGCTGGATTACAACTCTGCATGTCTATTGGTGCAACCAGGGTGTGTGTAATGACTGATTCCCAACTTGTTACCAACCAGTACAGGGGGGAGTATGAGGTCAGAGAGCTAGTTCTACAAGCCTACTGCACCAAAATGAAAGAGCTAGCTTCGAAACTCCAATCACTAGAAGTTTGTTTGATTCCTAGAGAGGAGAATATCCTGGCAGATGCATTGGCAAGGCTGGCTACAACCATCTTCCACAACCTGACCAAATCAAACTTTATAGAAGTGCTGCCTAAGAGAAGTACAGAGTGTGAGTCTATGTACGTTTTCCAGGTGGGTCCACCACCCTTGTGGATGACAGATATTGTAGCTTACAAGCAGCATGGTACATTGCCTGCTGACAAGGTGCAAGCCAGGAAAGTCAAGTTGGCAGCTCAGAGGTATACCATGATTGATGGAGAAATGTACAGGAGATCTCACACCTCTCAACCACTACTTAAGTGTGTTGATTCTCATGAAGGGAACTATATCCTTATGGATATCCATGAAGGCATTTGTGGCCATCATGTTGGTGCCAGAGCCCTGGTTCACAAAGCTCTTCGAGCTGGCTATAACTGGCCAACCATGAATGCAGATTCTGTGAAAATGGTGACTGAATGTGACAAGTGCCAAAGGTTCTCACCATCCATCAATCAGCCAACAAATGATTTGCAACCAATCCTTAATCCTATTCCCTTTGCTCAATGGGGGGTGGATATCCTGGGACCCTTTCCCAAGGCCCAGGGAGGAAAAAGATGGTTAATTGTTGCTGTGGACTATTTTAGCAAGTGGATTGAAGCTGAGGGCTTAACCAACATCTCAGAAAAGGATGTCAGAAAGTTCCTATGGCAAAATGTGCTAACTAGGTATGGAATTCCAGTCTGTATAGTATTTGACCATGGAAGACAGTTTGACAATGATCCTCTGAAGGCTTGGTTGACTCAGTTCAAAATCAAGATTGCATTCTCAACAGTCTGCCACCCACAGTCTAATGGGTTGGCAGAAGCAGCAAACAAGCAGATTCTCAATGGTTTGAAGAAGAAACTGGATGATAAAAAGGGTCTATGGTTCCAAGAGCTACCAAGTACACTTTGGTCATTGAGAACCACAGTCAAGAGGTCCACTGGGCACTCACCCTACACTTTGGTATATGGTACAGAAGCCTTGATACTTGTTGAAGTTGGCTCCACTTCCCTCAGACTCTCACAATATAACCAACCTCAAAATGAGCAGATCTTATCAGAATGCCTTGATTTGGTGGAAGAGCTAAGGGAGGATGCAACAACCAGGCATGCAGCCTATATGCAAAGGGTGGCCAGATACTACAATAGAAGAGTCAGACAAAGACCACTTGTAGTTGGTGATTTGGTTCTAAGGAAGTCTGCAGCAGTCCAGAAAGCTGGTATTCATGGCAAACTTTCAGCCACCTAGGAAGGACCATATCAGATTCACTCTCAGAGTATGGCTGGTACTTACAGACTGATGGAACTAGATGGCACTGAGCTGCCAAATATCTGGAACACAGATCAACTCAAGAGGCATAATGCCTAAGTTTGTAAATCTTGTAATTTTTGGTATTACACTCTGATAAGATAGGTTAACCAACCATGTAATTAATGTACATATATATATATAAAGAGGCATTTTTTGCCCTCTGGTTGAAGTTTGTTTTTCCTATCTAGTGTTGTATTTTTATTACTTTTTTAGGATGTAAATATTTCACCTCTTTGAGGTAAATATGCAAAAATCCTACTCTTTCTACAGAGATAGGTACCAGGCTGGTGAAGAGCCACCTGGTAAAAATCCTACTCTTCTCACAGAGATAGGTGCCAGGCTGGTGAAGAGCCACCTGATGGAAATCCTACTCTTTCTACAGAGTCAGGTGCTAGATTGGTGAAGAGACATCTGGTTTAAAATCCTAATCTTTATGAGATAAGGTGTCATCCTGATTATGTCAGTGGACAAAAACCCTGGTTTATTAAAACTAGGTACCAGCATGATTATGTCTCCTGGTAAAATCCCAATCTTTATGAGAAGGGGTGTCAGCATGATCATGTCATCTGATTCAAAATCCTATTTCATTGCAAATAGGTGCTAGGTAGGTTATGCCACCTGGTAGAACCCTGCTCTGTATCCAAAGAAACAGGTACCATGAGATTATGTCTTTTGGTTAATTATTTGCAAAAATTTATAAGGAGCCATCCTCCAGGTAATTTTGCATAATATTTAATGGTTGCATAATTAAGTAATTCTAAACAAGAACTTATATGGTTAAATTATACCATATAATTAAATCATATAAGTCTTGGGGGGGACAACTAATACCCCTGGTAAAGGATTCAACTGGAAACATGCATATTTTGTTTTATACAACATTTTACACCATTAAATTATGCAACTTTATTTCAAATTTTTGCCCTGATTTCGAAATTTCATACCCAACACATAACTTATTTGAATTTATTTTACACTTTAAATTCATATAAGCCTTGGGGGGGACAACTAGTACCCCTGGTACTGATTACCTGGTCAAAATGTTTCTATTTGTGTATTACATAATGCTATATAACATAAATACCAGGAATTTATGTAATTTCTATGGATTTATGTGTGCATTAAAGACATATTTATAAACATAAAAATCAGAATAATTCATACCAAAAGGTTAAAAGCAAGTAGTACTGCCCTTATGGGCAAGCTATTACATCATTGGTGGTTGCCTGGCTTAGGCTCCAAAAAGAGGGCCCTTACAAGGGCCAGTAGCCAAATTGTTTTTCAAAATGAAAGACATTAAACATATTGTTCAAGTTATCAAACTACACCACATAAGGCTAATTGTTTGAGATTTCAAAAGCTGATAAACAGGATGAAGGACAAGGGCAGTTGAGTACATCATGGAGCCAAATCAGGAGAGCTTCCAATAGAAGAAGTCTCTGATTCACCAGGTAGCCACCCGAATTCCTAGGCAGGAGCATTTAGCTGGGACTCCTCAGCTGCATCACCATCTTTGTTAAGCTCTCCTGCATTCTCTCCCTCCTGGTGGGGGGCTCCTTGATCATCTCCGAGCTGAGCTGCCTCAACAGGTATGACTTCCTCATGCGCGCTCTGCTCTACCTCCTTGTCTCCTGCATCACCCACCACTGGACCTTCTTGGTTAGTGCTCTGTGCTAGTGGAAGGACCTCACTTGCTGGAACCCCAGCAGAGTCATGGGGACAATCCCTTGTGCATTGGTGGGATCATTAGCATCACCTGAAACAAAATCATATCCCATGGTTATTATCAGTACCAAGTCATCAAGACCAGGTGTGTTGTCAAGGAAAGTTAGATCATCCATACCTCTTTCCACCTGCACCTCATCATTACCAGCACCCTCTGCTTGACCAGTCATCTGGTCTTCGGTGCTTGGAGTGAAGAAGTTAGCTAAGATGGGTGGAAACACTTCACTTGGGGGGCTTGTTTCACCAATCCAGTTTCTAAGGCCTCTTCCACCTTGGACCAGTCCAGGCTAGGATCCACATGCTTTGCACATCTGAAGCACACCAACCAGGTGTAATAGAAGTGGTTGGTGAGGTCCTCCTGTATTTTCAGCTTCTCATCTTTCAAAGCACTCAGCTCTTCAGTCAGTCTCTTTACCAGCACATCCATCCCTGCTAAGCTTGCTTTTTCTTGGGTTAGGGAGTTTTCCAGGGAGTTTTTGGCTTCATTGAGCTCATTGATCTTTGTGTCTCTGAAGGACACATCATCAGCTAGGCTTGAAGCTCTTTGCTCTGCCAGTTCTTTGTTCCTCTGGGCCTTATCCCTGGCCTCAATCAGGTCCTTCTTCTCATTAGCCTGCTTCGAGATGGTCTCCTGGGTAGCCCTTAGCTCATTTTGAACCCTCTCAATCTCTGCATGAGTAGCCCTTCTCATACTGTCATAGTTTTGCTCTAGGGTCAGCTGCCTCCCCTCAATCTTCCTGTTCTTGTCAGAAAGGCATGAGCAGGAGTGTGTGGCAGCTTCGTAGCTCAAAGAAGTGATGAGCCCATATTTGATAGTCTGCATAAAACATATATTAATATCAGTAACACATGTAGACAACTCAAGTGGACAATGACTCAATGACTTAAAGGGAAGGGGCCATTTACCTGAGCAAGGTAAAACTCGGAGAGATGGTTGGCAACCCTATCATCATCCATGATAGGGGCATCATATGGTGAGATGGCATGAAAAATCAAGTTCCTGGCTACCAGGCTGCTCTCCTCAATGTTGGGCCCAGCTAGGCCCCTATTGGGGTAAGTCTTGGCTTCCCCAAAGGCAGATTTCACTGCATAGGGAACCATGATACCTCCATAGTGAGGCCCTGATGAGGATGATGCTGGTGCAGTAGACCACTGTGGGGTGGTCATGGTAGTTGTTGCTGCTGCTGTTGCTGGTGTTGCTGTTACTGTAGTAGTAGTTGTTGCTGCTATAGAAGATGTTGCTGCTGCTGTTGTAGTAGTTGTTGTTGTTGTTGCTGTGGTAGTTGCTGCTGTTGCTGTTGTGGTAGTAGTTGTTGTTGTTGCTGAAGTAGAAGTTGTTGTAGTTGAGGTTGATGGAATAACTGAAGTCTGCAAAGAAGAAATGCCCATGGCTGCTTGGCTGGCAGAGGAAGTGACTTAGGGAGTTGGAGCACCAGTCCATACTAGATGGCCAGAGGCAGACAAGGGGATGGCACCCATACCAGCCTCGGGAAACCAAGGCTCAAGGCCACCCAATTGGTGCATCCCAGGCACCCCTTGCAGGTCACCTCCACTTGAGCTCCACTCAACCATCTGAATCTCCCTGGCAACCTGGAGGCCTATATCTTCTTGTGTTCTTCTTTTCTTGGCCTCATCCTCCTCATCACTATCGATGGACACAACCTCGTCCACCTTCCTCTTTCCTTTGTCACCAAGGGGATCCTGCTGCAGTTGAGAGGACTGGCCACCCAAGCTTGGACCATGGCCAGCTGACACTACCATAGTCACACCACCTTTGTGGACAACTCTACCCCCTTGAATGGGGGAGGGGCTCCTTCTGGCAAGTGGTGGTGAGATGGTGCTCCTAAGGGCTCCAAAGTCAGGCATCCTTAGCCTGCTTCTGGTAGTCCTGAAGGCAGATCCAGATGAAGACCTACCTCCACTCCCTGTAGGAGTTGGAGCTCTAGATCTCCTTCCACCCTGAGGGGTGATGGGGGTGTCAGCTCTCGCACCTCTCTCCTCTCATGCTCCTTGGGAGACACCAGCAGCTTGTAGGTTGTCTTGACCAGCTTCTGAAGTACTGCTTGACATGGTTGAAGGTTATTGCTGAAAAGTCTCTGCAGTCCAGGGGTCTGTAGGTTTGCTCCTCACCAACTGGTTGAATACTTCTGGATCAATTACCAGGCTGGCAAGGGTCACAATCGGCTCCCTTAAGACATCAGATTCTGGAGACAGGACAGAGATGTTCCCAGTTGGAGTCTTCCTAAGATTCAGAACTGACCAGTCCACTGCACATATAACACAAGCAACATGGTTAGCACAACAAGGTCAAAAAATCAGTTATGCATGAAATGTAAATGTGCAGGTAAAAGAGTAAAAGGGTTATGAAGACTTCAGTGCAACTGGACTTACTTCTGGAGATCCTCCTGCTCAAGCCACCAACAGCCAAGTAAAGCTCCACTTTCAGAAGGTCGGCAGCCAGTGCTTAGGAGTAGGGCTTTTGCCTTTAGACCTGGCCCCAAAAGCCTGGAACCATTGAAAGGTGGCCTTTTCCTTCTCAGTGGTAAGGCAGCTTGGTGAAAGAGCTTTCCTCTCCAGAGCTTTGTTCGTGGTAAACTCAGTCGTGGCCTGGTAGAGGTAGGGATGTTTTTCATGTAGAGGCACTCTCAACCACAGCCATTGCTGTGTCCATTTCTTCAGACCCCAACCAGTGGATAGGAGGTTGCATATGTATCATTGCCACCTTTACCAACCTCTAAGGAGTACCAACCAGTTTTGATTTGGGTCCCCCTGTATGCCTTCAACCAGAACAGAGTCCTGAAAACCCTGGTTGACATTTCCAACTCTAAAAAAGTGAAAACCCAGATGAAACTTATAATTCTCTGCACAGCACTAGGAGCCAGCTAAGATAAGTTGATCCCCCACAGTTCAAGTAACTCAACCATAAAGGGGTGAAGAGGGAATCTGACACCTAACTCTAGGTGGGCAGTATAGATAGGGATCCTGAATCGTGGTGGAGAGTAAGCTCTATCTGAGGGGTTAGGGACCTCAAACCAATATCCAAAGCTGGAACCAAAACCATACAGTTCACCAGCCCTTATATCAAACCTCTTCTCATAAGCCTTCTGAAGGAAATTTGGGTCAAGAGCAAAGTTGGCAGGACCATCATTTTCTTTAATGTCAGCCCATCTAATAGAGGTCCAGTGGTGATTGTCAGGGTCTAGGAATCTGGTACTCCTAAAGTTTCCCCTCTCATCCCTGGGGGCTTTGGCTCGGGCTCTGGACCATCTGTCCTCAAATGGCCCTGCTTGCTCATCCTCTTGAGTAATCATAGCAATGCACCTGTCAACCTCCTCCTTCAGGCCATTAGATACAGCCCATTGAACTTCCTCCTCCTGTAGCCTAAGGGGAGTGTTGGCACCACTTGCTATTCCAGACCCTCTGGTGAAGGAGGGAGTACTGCTACTGGGTCCAACTTGGGCAGGTTCAGAGGTGCTAGGCCTAGAGGTTACACTTCTAGCAGATTGACTTCTAACCCTCCTAATTAATGGTTGGGAGTCCTCACTAGGCTCCTCATTAGTTAAGGCGATAGAATCCTCAGACCTATTCTGAGAGTCACTATATTCGTCTGACATTCTACAATATTCAACCACAAGCCCAAAAGATGCAAAAAGGGAAAAAACGAAGCAAAATCACAAACCACTCTAGACAAAATTAAGGAAAAACTATGACTGGAACGCATGCAAGTTGAATTTAAGTTTAGAATGGGAGGGGAAATTACCTGATCAATTGGAAAGTGGATACAACGACACTTGATCAAAGGCAGGCAAGTCAATCTCCCAGAAAGCTTGTCACGAACAGAAATGCGATTGCCAGGCAGGAGCTTGAGTGAAGAATTTCAAAATTCTCGCCTTGCTATGGTGGATAATGCACTTTGAGTTTAGAGCTGTTGTTTTCTTCTGCTTCTCTTTGTCTCTCAAATTTTTGAAGGTTTGAAATGTAAGTTGAAAAAAGGATGTGAAGGGACCCGCCATAAATAGGGAAGAAGCCAACCGTCATTAACCCGCACGCATTGCCATAACTGCTCGTTAGTGGGGTAATCATCACGTGGCAGAAAGTTCTGAAATTAACTGTCCCAAGTTAAAACCGCCATTTAATCAGATGCCTGGTAATTTGGGTAGTTATATGGGACTTGGAAAGATTCATTGCGAAACCAGGGCCAGACCTGGTAATATAGAGGCCCTGGTAATCCAATGACCCAATGAATCCAGTGACCTGGTAAAGTCTCTCCGACATAACCAGGCCTGGAGGGGCTAGTTGTTGGCATATATTCCGCCACCAGGCCCAATATCAACCAAGCCCATATAAGTTAACCCAGTGGGCTTGTCAACAATGCAAAAGTTAAAGTCCAAAGGAGTCAAAATGTCTACCAACTAGTCAAAGTTAGGTACATCATTGCACCTACCCTGGTAGGATTATGAGCCATTGTCGCGTTGAGGTTACATTTGACCATGCAAGGTTTAGTATAAAAGGCAGTCTTGGACACCCAGGTCTAGTAGTTTCACTTGAACAAACACAACCTACTTTTCTCTCTCTAAATATAGAACTCCTGGTAATATACTGACACCTCCAACGAAGAGGCTGATCTTGGGTTGCCCCAGGGTAGTTCACTTGCATTTTGTAGGTTACCGGATAGCAGGCCAAGTCCATCTCCACTAGCACCGACTCGTTGGCCACTGCCACGTAGCAGTACCAATATTGTACCAACAATTATTATATTATTATATTATTATTATTATTATTATTATTATTATTTATTATTATTATTATTATTATTATTATTATTATTATTATTATATATTATTATTTATTATTATTATTATTATAATTACTAATCTAATATCTAAATATATAACCTATACTTAAAAACAACTCACCCTTTCACATTTTCCCTCCCAAATTTCGCTCCCATTCCCACCTTATTAATTATTATTATATTATTGTTATAAATAAAAACAAAACGTGGAAAGCGTTACAAGTAACAAAAGTGATCAAGTGATCTACAAGAAGTTGGAGGGGAGCCGAGATACAATCTAGGCCCCCACTCCTCTAGCTATAGCGAATCCCATCCTAGTGAAAATGTGAGCAGCTACACGTGCCCCAATGTCCTGAGCTCTGGAAAACGTCTGAATCCGCCGTTGAAGCGCTACAGCTCCCTTATCCAATTCACCCAAGGAAGAGAACAAAAAAGGAAGGAAACCGTAGCCAATAGCCCTACACTGCTCCAGATACTTCTCCCGCTTCCGTTGTGCTGCCGCCGCCACCACCCGACCAGGAACGAAATCAGACAACCCAGATTGCGTCAGAGGAGATGACCCCGTCAGGTCAACACACACATCCAAGCCGCCGTCCCAAGAATAGAGAAGGACATCCGCAGGTCGAAGAGCCCCATCGCCTTCACTAGTTAACCTAACATTTACCTCCTTGCGAGCAGAAATCCCAGAGCGGAAACAAACGTTAAGAAGTGTATCGCGGACAACATTATGGCGATGCTTAATACCAACGATCCCAGCACAGGACACAACATGATCCCCATAAATATCACCAACGAAAACCCGAGAGCAAGCAGAACACGGCGTCGAAACAGAGAACAACGGAACACCCAATTGATAGCAAAGAACCGAACGATAAGTCTTACTTTTCATGGTCTAGCCGAAACCCGAGATCGGGACCGCCCGCAACCAATCTGAAGAATGATCTCCCTGCTGTGATTTCCATAGGGCAACCTGACGAGAAGATAAGGAGAAAGTGGATTCCGCAATAGAAGTAACCTTCGTGAAATATATGTCTGCCAATTTCTTCATGAGTATGGGGGCAGCGATCTCACTAGGGCTACTCATAAGGTCGATCTCCACGGTCCTGTTGAAAAGACCTAGGGCATCGTCAAAGGCCGGACCCGGACCATCAACACCAGATAGTCGAAGAAGCGAAGCTTGTACACCAGAAGACTGCAAACAAGAAGCGAGGAAAGCATAATGACGAACATCACAAGTTGAATAAACACCCAATCCTCCATAAGCAAATGGTAAGGTGGCAAGTCGCCATTGCCAGTCACCAAAACAAGGCCCTGAAGCAGTCACGTACGCTCCAAAGAACCCCGAAGAGCCGCATCAAAAGATAACTGATTCGTATCAAAAAGAGGAGGCGGACAAGTGCGCAAAGCAAAGTAGAGTTTAGAAACTCCAGTACACGCACGAAGAAGCAATAACTCACACTAGGGATCATAAAGCCAAGCAACAGCATCCATCAACACAATAGTCTTCGAAACCTGCTCTGAGACCAACTCTTGACAGAAAGAAGAATCCCTACTAACCGGACCACCAAGTAACTTAACACCTTGCGTAGGGCGACCAATATCAGGAGGAAAGACACCCGCCAGACGACTGTGAGGGTCCTCCGATGGCCAAAAGACCTCGATCTTCTGAACATTCACGTGGAGACCTAAACGAGGCCCCTCCTCTAAAATCATCTCCAGAACCTTACCAACCACCAAAGTGTCACCAAAGATAGTGCCATCGTCCAAGTACCAAGCCTGAAGAGATAGATCAAAAGAATCTCTGATGCGACACACCAACGGATGAATTGAAGAACCAAAGAAAAGAGAAAAGGGCCAAGAGAATCCCCCTGTTGCACACCTTGACAAGACCATAAGGTATGCTCCCCATAATATAATGTGTTGGAGAAGAGTAGCAAAATTCAACCCAACGCGAAAGAGCAGGACAATGTTGTCTAACCTCAGCTAACAAAGCAGAGCGATCGACTAAATTGAACGCATTCTGAAAATCCACCAACAACATGGAGAGGCCAACATCAGCTCCACGGGCCTCAACCAGACGATTGACAACATGGAGAATGGCCTCACCACCTGCTGGAACCCCAACTCGAAACTGCAGACCTCCTAAGTAGTTCCCTAAACGCGGACCAACCAAAGCTGCTCTGACCTTAGAAACAAGAAGCATCCAAATAGTGCCCACAACAATAGGCCGAATACCACTGCCAGGCTTAAGAAGTGGCGTAAGAGGAGCACTAGCAATGTATCCTCCAAGTTCAACAGGACACTTTCCAGCAAGAAACAGATTGACTACATGAGTAATAGCATCCACTAACTCATCCGAAACAACTACAACAGCACCCCCCAAGCAATCCAAGAGGTGCTGAGCACGTAAGCCGTCTCTACCACACGAAGTACCACGCGAAAACCCCCTAATTTGCTCCAACACAACAGCGGAAGTAGCAATTAGGTGATGATCAACGGGGATATCCGGCAAGGAAGGCGCGGGAAAGGAAGGGTGCTTCGCTTTCCAAATCTGCAAGAGTAGCATCAGAGTAAGGGGCTAGACCCGAGGACGAAAGCACTCGAACCGCAACGGTGTAGTGGCCGTCAAAAATCTTCCTCTTGCATTGCCTAATATTACGCTCCGACAAATCATTGTCGCCATCAGCATCCAACAAAGGGGGAGACACGCATTCCAACATTATTGTTATTATTATTATTATTGTTATTATTATTATTATTATTATTATTATTATTACTCCCTCCGTATCAAAAAACTCGCAACACTTTCCATAAATAGGCGTAACATAATTCTTGCAACACTTTACTTATTTCTATTTTTAGTAAGTTTTTAATAGAAAAATTACAATTTTGCCATTACTAATTTCCCTAAACAACACCTAATTAACATATTTATATCCTAATCTATTGTACCCTACACTAATTAATTATTCACTACATAATTAACAAATAATTAACCACCTAACCTACCCACCACCACCTCCCCTACCCACCACCTCAACAACCCAACAAACCATTCACTGCCACCACGTATCACCTGTAACCACCACCTCCACAACCCACCACCTAAACAACCCAACCACCACCTAGCATAACCACCTCAACAACCCAACAAACCACCAGATCTAGGGACCGAAACAACCCAACAATCCACCTCAACAACCCAGAAATCGAAACCACCTCCCCTACCCAGAAGTCGAAGCCAAAACAACCCAAAAATCATTCGAAATCAACTCGTCGTTGTGGTGGTGAGTCGCGAATTCAATTTTTAATCAATGTGGTAGTTTGATTTCCAGTCGCGAATTCAATTTAGGGGGTTTGATTTTAGGGTTTTTCAATTTGGGGATTCGCAAGGGTGCTGTGGTGGTGGAGGATGGTTTCGAGGGTGGAGCGATGGTTTCCAATGGTGGGGGAATGGTTTCGAGTGGACATTTCGACGGTGGTGGACGATTTTCGAGGGGAGGGGGAGGAGCAGCGAGTGTGGGAGGAGTGGTTTCCAATGGTGGTGGTGGATGGTTTCGAGGGTGGGAGGAGTGGTGCGAAGGTTGATGCTCGGYGGTGAGTGGTGTTGATTTGGTGTTGATTTAGATCAGTGGTGAGGAGTGGTTTAGCCATTAAACATGATTAGTGAAATTTAGGAAGTTAACACTCGTTAATACGAGTGTTGCGAGTTTTTTGGTACGGAGGGAGTATTATTTTTGTTGTTGTTGTTGTTGTTGTTGTTATTTAACATACGATTAATGTATTGAACTATAGAAAGTGCATGGCTTTAAGTGGGAATTAGGCGGGAATTTGTTGGAGGTGGATATCCAAGTGGGTGATGGGGAGAGGATGATTCTATACATTTATTTAGTGTGGCGGAAATGGGGAAAGTTTTCGGACCCACCATGGGGATGAGGGAGAAAAAATGAGGTGGGATGGGGATTGAAAAGGCAACATTCGCCCCACCCCGCCTCATTGACAAGGCTAAATACAACAAAATAAAATCATACTCGAGCGCAATTCTTGGAGGAAGAAATCAATAATGAAATTTCTCTTTAACTTCGATGAATGCGCATCTTTCCGGGCGGAAATCTTCACAACTTGTACTGTAGTTGCCATGAATAAAGAATTTGTACCATATATTATGTTTTACCCATAGTTATAATAATTATTATTATCAATATTAGACGGTTTGTCGTGTACCTATTAAAAATAACCTATTAAAACTAACTATGTAGCTAGTGGTAACAGGGCCGAATCCACAAGGAAGTAACAATTAATTATTAATCAATTAAAAACATCTAGATCAGTAAAAGGGTCTTTTATTATTGGATTAGCTAGAACTAATGAACGCAGGAATTAATACGAATTAACTGTACGAAAAATAAATGAACCATAGAACTTTTCCTAAACATATCTCTCGATCTATGCTAGCCTCATTCTACCTATTGACGTTGATCTTGTGCTAAGTCTCAATCGCTAGATCTAGAGACTCGTGGCAAATCTAATTAAGCAATTAAGTCTAGTCCTACGAAATTTATTAACAKGAAGAACAATCAAATAGGAATTCGATAAATTGTCAAATCGAKAATTGAATCAAACCCAAAACATGCTAATTAATTTGCCATAGATCTCAATTATCCTAGAAAATAAACTACTCGCTCATATTGCAATTAATCAACATAATAATAATCAGGGTAAACATAATTAAAAGTATAAACCAATTAATAACAATAATGAAAGAGATTAAGGAATAAAGGAATACCAAAACGCGCAAGGGATTGAAGAATAATCGATGAACTTTTATTAAATTGAAGATTCCAATGCAAAAACTATGAACTAGGATTTTTGATAGAATACGTCATTGAAAGCTAAACTAAAAACTGATAATCTAAAGTGTAATTACAAATTAGGCTTTCTCCCCCTTATATACAAACTAAGAAAAGATAGAAGAGCCTAAGATATATTTTTAAAAAATAGCCCTCAACATAAATCGAAYGAAAGAAATAAGAACGYGGAGAAAAGACCTATCTAATTTGATCGGTTAGGACATGTTCGCGGCAGTTTCATTGAGTCATTTTCCGACGGTCATATTTTGAGTTCCGAGTGTCCAATATAAGCATATGACCTATCRTTTCGAAGATATTTAAGTCTAGTTTTCATCCCAATTAGAATAGCATCAATCCAATGTGTATAACAAGAGATAAAGTCAAAATATTGAGCATGTGTCAATATTTAAACTTTGTAACAATCATAATCCTTCGTTTTCAACTCGAATTTACTCTTAAGCTATTTTGTGATCCCCAAAGATGCAATATTCATTAATACTACTTCCAAACCATGCTAACTCACAAATAAATCATTAGTGCTCCAAATGATGTCGAGAATAAGGAAAATATATCCTTATAACCTACAAAACTTACCAATAAAGCTCAAAACAATTAAAGAAGCATTTGTCCGCAGCAATTGGCTCAAAAGAGCTTAAATCAATGCCAATTAGACAATAAAAGAGAGTGAAAACATGATATAATATAAACATATCAATATTATATCATCATCATCATCGTTATCATTAATAAAAAAAATTAGTTAGTAAAATAATTAAGTTGAATTGAATTGAACTAAATTGGACAAAAAATAACCTAAAGTAAACATACCCTTAAAATTTACTCAAAATAGTTTCAAGTATTGGTGTTGCAAGTATTATGTAACACCCATTTTTAGTTTAAGTAGCAAATAAAGCATACAGAGTGAGTATATTTATTTGTTAGTGGAGTTTTTCATGTTTTTCTTTTTATTTTTTTAAAAATAAATTTCTTAAATTTTTTCAGGTCTTCGCAATTTTTACAACTGACATATTTCATTTTCAAAATGTTCCTATTTCAAAATATCTAATCATTTCCGTGCTGCAAGGCTACTAACCACTAATCAAGGATAATTCGGTCGAATAGAGTTGTAAAGTAAATATAATTGAATTGAATTATATATTCAATGACCAACAAAATTCTAACTTGACTTATTAATAAAAATGATTTACTTAAATAAATTAGCGTCATGAATCAAGTTCAAAACATACATTAAAGTCGTATCATATAAATTGAACAGATTAAACAACACACAAAAAAATCTTTAACCCTTTAAAATTGTAGTATAAACTGATAAATAAATTATTTTTTGACAACTTAAATTATTATAATTCTAAGAAAAATACAACCTAAATGTTTTGAATGGATAAATACATTAAGAATGATTACTTATGGTGGCATGGGTGTATTAATTGTTAAGCACAATTTAAATGTAATGATTAACATAAATCCAACAATTATGCCACGATTTTTAAACTTTGTATTTTTTCAAAAGTCGGGAAAAAATATTGTACACTATATAACCCACCAAACCCACAAGTAAATTATTAATATCACAATATTGTAACTTATTAATTATTACATCTATATTAAAATGTATTTTAGATATTATTTTTGATATGACATTGTTGTTGATTTTTAAAATCAAGATTTACTTTAAAAAATAAATCRTGTTCTTTGTGTGAATTTGCAAAATTTGATTTGTTTTGGATTTTTCACATGATTTCTTTAGAAAAATGGTTTTTTTTTTATTTTGTACCTTYCAAATAAAAAGTTTTACATTGAGATTTAAGAAAAGAAAGTGTTAMTTATAAATGAATTCAATGCGTGAAAATATGATCTTCTCATGGGTATTTATAACCCAAAATGTCTCCTTTGGTTCATTTGATCATGACATTTGTCATATATAGATCCAACCGATCTCTTATAATTATGAAGTTTATACGTTGCTTGCTTGTGTTCAATAATTGTAATTCCTTTCGTTATCTATTTAGGTTTCGCTCATTGATTCTTTTAATTTCTATGCTTTGATTTCTAACATGTGTCTCAATTTAAGTCTTCGACCATGTTTATATGTTGTATTGACAAGTGTTCACCACTCATTGCTCAAAGATTGGAATATTTTGCCCAACCTTTTGATGACACGTAGTGAATTATATTGTTATATGTTGTCACAACAATAACCACCACCTGTAATACTCATGCTAAGATTCGTTAGTTTTTAAAGTCAAACGTCCACAATAAGCAGCTATAAAATCCTCAATCATCACAAGCAATATGTCAATATTGTTCAACCTTTAAACCACCACAACTGTCTCTTTAATTCCTGAAACCTACCACAATTGTCATCCACAAAACATACTTAAATCATGATAATCACTATCCAAATGGTAGGTTTTACATGTGGAGCTAAGTTCTTAAATTAATTGGCAGGTGGTGTTCAAGAGTTGAGGGACAATTGGGTTGTGTTGTTACTTCTTAGTGTGGTAGATGGTTTCAAGGGTACCGAGGGATTTCAATCCGATGTGAAGATACCATATGTAACATTTCAATTCATTTAAAGAAAACAACACGGAATAGCCAACAGCTAAAGGATAACATGTAGTAAATATTTTTTTTGTGAAATTCTACTTGGTACACTGATGTTTAATTTATTCTTAACTATTATATGTGGTAAGCTTTTTTAAAAAATTAATATCCATGATAGTCTTATGTTATTGTGTTTATTTATTTTCCAAGCCAAATAGTTTCTAAAAATGTTAATTTAAGTTTTTTTTTTCATTAATTAAAGTATTAACCTACTAATGGCTAATCTACCCTTTTCCACTTTAATATACTTTCACATTCCCTCCCTTTTAGACTTAGGTTAGCTGTTCAATATTCTTCTTTGAATCGTTTCTTCTCTTTCTTCCATTCTTACTTTCTTTTCATCCCCTCCCAAAAATAATGGCATCAACTTTTACATCTAATTAATATTCCACTTGAATCATGCGAAAAAAATGAAGGAATAAAAAAATCGTAAAAAATTCATAAGAAACCCACTATTACACATATACAAAAACTGATCACTCACCACATACTATTGCTGTGAAATTTAAAAAAGAAAGTTAGATTTTTAATTGAGATTAAAGAGACTTTAACAACATAAAAGGAAATGGGAGGAAGATGAGTTTAAGGAGTTGAAAGGAAGACGTAGAGTTCGGAGAATTGAATTTTGGGAAGAAAATGTAAGATGGAAAAAAGAGAATAGAATTGAATTTTGGGAAGAAAATGTAAGATGGAAAAAAGAGAATGTGTAATGGGGCCATATGTCAACTTCATATATGTTTAATTTAACCAAAGTTAATAACGATAATAAATGGAAAATAATCCCAAAATTTAAAGAGAATTTTTAGAACCTATCACATCCATTCCAATGTTTAGTGGATCATTTTTAAGGTGGAACCTCATACCCATGGGTATCTATCTCCATTCCAATCCCCTACAATCTCATACCCTCCCACCCCCTAAGTTTCTCATTCCGTACCACTCAAGTATTAAACCCTAAGCTAATTCTAAATAAAGAGGGGGGAAATCAGAAAAAATAATAACACAAGCATGTCTAATGGTGACCTGTAACATTCTAGCGACTTAGCCTCTGGTTCTGGCAAACTTCAACTCTTCTGGCCAACAAACACGTCTAACAAATATTATTTTGCAAGTGTCCTTCCTATTTCATTGGCTTCGGTTCATATCTCTTTAATTTTGAATTTTCCCCATTTTATTTGGCTTCATTCATATCTCTTTAATGGCCAACTATGAGGTATCTCATTAGGCGATGATTTTCTGGGCTTTTCATTGCCCTTAATTTTCTAGCCAACTGGTATATCCGTTTATATGCCTCCTTGATTTTGATTTTAGTTTTGGATTTTTTGTTATTTTTTTTAACAAAAAACATTTATCGTCAAACATTGTCGATGTTCATGTTGTAAAATTTTCTTAATTATTATTGCTTTATATAAAAATTCTCTTTAAATTTTTTCAAAGTTTGAAACAAAAAAGAAAATAATGCTCAAAATTCATTCTTAGGTAGAACCAAACAGCATGAATGGATATAGAATCCATCACTGTATTTAACCAAACAATTTGAGGTTAGTATGCGGTTTACAGTCCATACCACCCTGGTATGGATTTTCAATTGTTCATACCATTCCATTCCGAATTGGTGAACCAAACGGGCCCTAGGGAATTAGCTTAGGGAAAAAAACAAATGCAAAACATATATCATGGACATTATTTTTTGAAAAAACTTACCACGTGAAAATGACATACATACGAATCAACTAGGTAGAATTTCCTATATTTAATACATGGAATATATATGGGGACAATCTTTGCATAACGCGAAACTAACATTTTATAAATGTTGTACTCCATATTTATATATTTACGCCCTTCAAAAGTAACGAATTAAAAAAAATAAGGATTTTTCTCATTTGTGGCCACCTAAAGTTGCTTTGTATCAATAGTAGCCATCTCTTTTATTATCAAAAATAGCCATCAACCTTACATTAGTAATAAACATAACCTATTTACTATTATTTCTACCAAATTCCTTAACCATGGTTTAAACACTAAACCCTTTCTCCCCAACTCACTCATTACTCTCTTTATCTCTTCAAACACTTTCCCGTCTGTTGCCACCGCAATCCTACTCCATTCCACCATCATTTACATCTTCTTTCGTCGAGGTCAGCAGGTCACCACCACACACAACCATCATTTCGTCGTAGGCTCACGGTTGTCAGCAGCAACAAACCACCAACCATTGTCAGGGTCAGCCCGTAACATATGCTACATGGGCAACGTCTAGTGATGGCAACGGGTAGGATCTGGATCGGATCCTATTGGATCCAGATCCAAATCCATTTTGAGGGAAGGATCCATATCCGATCCATATTTGTCGGATATTTTTCATGAGAATCCATATCCATATCCGACAAATCTTACGGATACAGATCCAAAACGGGTCCAACATGAATCCTACTATAATTTGTAACATTTCACTTAAGTGACCAAAATAACACCTAAATACTTAATACATCCCTTTATTTTTTTTCCAAGATCAATACTTGAAAAATAAACAAAGTACAAATTACAAGTCTATAAAGTTTAACAATTGCAAACAGTACTCAATTACACAAATTAACGGATTGTGGTCTACTATGAGTGTGTGTATTGTGTAGTGTACTGTGTACATTGTACTATTAATTAAGTAGTAATGAATAATCATTAGTAGTAAGTAGGCAACATAGGCAGTAGACTATTAAATACTATGTAGTAATAGAAAATATATATTATTATTTTTTAAAAAAAAGGGGTAAACGGATATGGATCAAGATCGAATTTTGATATCCAGATCCATATCTGTTTTTTCCGGCAGGATTTATGTCCGACTCGTATCCACCAAGTCTAAAATTTTAAGATGCATATCCTTAAAAACGGATATGGATCCACGGATACGAGGTCAGTCAAATACCAATTGCCAACTTTGACGATGCACAGGGCCACCAAGTTTTTGGGGCTCATTTTTACTTAAAAATTTCCTTTATACGAATTATGAAATATCTAAAAAACATGTATATTAGTTGAGCATAGGTCAATGGTTGTTATTTGCATGAGGAAGAGGAATGATTGTGGGGTTCGAACCTTAAAGTCGTCTTTTTCTCTTCCTTATTGCTTATTTTCCACCCTTTCTTTTCGTCATCTTTCTGATTGTTTGTCATTTACTTAGTTTTATGATATTCTCATTTTACAACAATATCTATTTTATACAATATTACCCCATAAATTTAAATGTATTTGACCTTTAATCTATCAACTCTATTTTTAAAAAAATACCATAATATCATACTTTAGAGTATTAGTATAGATAAATCAAATAAGACCCCATACAATTGATTTTATGAAATATTATAAATAAAAATTCCATCATAAACGCTCTATATTAAGAAAAATTCCTCTTGTTTTTAACGCTCGTGTTAAATATCGCACAGGGCCCCTAACTAATTGAGACGACCCTAACCAATGTAGGCTCGACGTTGGCAGCAACAACAATAGGCGACAGCAGTTAGAGGTTTACGAGCCACCAACCATCGCAGGCTCATCGTTGGTAGCAGGAACAAATGGCAACAACAATAGAAGACGATGATTAGAGCATCCACAATGGTTGTGTTGAAGGACTAACTTGCTATTTTGTAAATTTGCAAGCTATTAGCTCATTGTGGGAAAAGTGAGCTTGTTGCTTGACTCAATCTTGTAGCTCAACAATGCTAGTAGCTTGCTTGAAATTTTATTTTGGTTTTTTATAATTATGCTATTAAATGCAACAAGGAAACATTGTAGGAAAATTTGTATGTGGGGTCAATTTCAGGCTACAAGGATTGTAGTTTGACATTGTGGGTAGAGCTAGCTTGAAAACCTTGTAGCTTAAAAATATGGCATGGCACACAAAGTTACCAGGTTTGTAGCTCACAATTGTGGATGCTTTTAGAGTCTTACGAACCACCAAACCAAATCGAATTAAATTTTCGAACCACCACACCAGAACAAATTGAATTTAGTGTGAAGGTGGCTCGTGGTTCGTGGATGGATTGTGGTTCATGGATCGGCGGCCGTGGTTGCGTTTCGTGGGTGGATTGATGTTAGGGATTGGTTAGTTTGTGGGTTTCGTGGTGGTTTGTTTAGGTGGGGGTTTTTTCACGTGGTGGTTGATGTGGGGTTGGTTTCGCGGCGATGGTGGCTGTTGTAGGCCGGGTTGGTTTCGTGTGAAAGAGGAGGCGGATGAGGGAGGGAGTACTCTACCTAGGTTGTGGCTGCGGTGTTTTGGGAATTTTAAACCATGGTTAAGAGATTTAATCAAAACTAATTATGTTTATTACCTCATGTAAAATATGTAGTTATTTTTTATAATAAAAAATATGGCTACTTTTGATACAAAGCTAACTTTAGGTAGCCACCAATGAGACAAACCCAAAAAACAATTGGAATCAAATAAAATTATAATTTATCAAAATTATGATCGTTGCTGAGGATGTATAACCTAGGAAGCACAGACACTTCGCCAAGGTAGCGTGTCCTGTGTCCGACACATGTCGAAAACGGACACTCCTCGGACACGCGTAAATCCGTGTCCGACATACAAAAGGACGTATCTAATTTTTTATTATATTTTTGGACACACAGATAGATAGGAAATGTGATTGACACATGTCGGACAGGTTTTCGAGAACAAGACTTCTCTTTTCCTATTCTAATCTAAAATCCTAACCTCCCTTATATCATTTTCTCCTTCAAAACCCATTAAATTAACCCAAACCAATAGAATTCTTCTTCTCTCATCATTTAGGTAGCTACAATAACTTCTCTTTTCTCTCGTCATTTACGTCGCTCTTGCCAATTCGCCTACCGTTGATTTACTTTACTTATTTGTTTGGTTTGTTAGATTTATTTGATTTTGTTTCACTTAAATTTAAACATTTTTATCGCGTACATCTAACTTATTTCAATTTTTATATGAGAGTGATATTGTTAAAGTGTTGGTTTACCTATATTAAATGCAAGCTTGTAAAATTATCTTCAATTTGATATGTTTATTATATTACTATTCCCGTGTCGACGTGTCCGCTATTTTTAAGTTGACGTTTTCCCGTAATCGTGTCGTGTCCGTTTCCATACCCGTATACAGTATAACATTGTTAAATAACTTCTTTAACATCATAGTGCTACTCAATCTACAAGGGAGTCTTCGATTTGTTATAAGAAGTTTTTCAGCTTATGCAAAAGTAGAAGTTATGCAAAACATAGAAACAATAATCGAATTTTGAAATACTTATTTAATTTATTTAATATATATTTCATGGTCTGTTGTGCTCATTTCCAAATTTTTTTTTCCACTCATTTCGATTCTCTCTCTTTCCTCCTCTCATCTAATTTGCCCTTCTCCTGTATCGATTTTCTGTTATTTAGGTGATTTTTCATGGTCTGTTGTGCTGCGAACCAGGGACCCTCAACTTGGTTTTCCTGCTGGGTTGTTTTCCTTTGGCTTTCCCGTTGGAGGCATATTTGTGTGGTTGGTGAGCGTAATGTTTGAGGTGAGTCCAGTTTCTCTTTGATTACTTTGAATTTATGGTTTTTGTGTGTATGTTTGATTGAGAAAGGCCATGAGTGATTGGTTTGTGTTAATGCAATTTACACTTTTTTAACTCAATTTTACTAATACGTATTTGAAATGAAAAATTGAGTATCCAGGGTTAGGGTTAGGGTTTTCAAATGTAATAAATTGGGTGAATTCGGTTGATTTTAGCTTGTCGTCAGTCAACCAATTTCTTCCTTTTCAAGCATTTCATAATCTTATTATCGTACTCTTATTAGGGTAGCTATCAAAATTTGATTATTTTTGCGTAATTTCGATGATTCTTTGTTCCTAAATCATGGGAAGATTTAAACATTTGTGGGATATTAAATTTTAGTCTTAATTTTTCTGGGTTGTATTCAAAATATGAAATTTTGGTAAAATCCATCTTGTTTTTTGAACCATTTTAGTGTTTGTTTCACTCGATCATTATCTGGGATTTTCAAGCTTTAATCTATTTTGAATTTTACTTTTTCTGGGGTATAATTGATGTAAATTTAGTTCGAAGGTGACACTTGAATCGATTCCTGGGTGTTCAGGACAGAGAGAAGAATTTCATATTTTGGTAACAAATTTGTAATTGCTTTAACTCAAACTGCTTCTGCTATGATAAAGGTATAATATAATTTCCTAAGTTCGAAAAGAATATATTTTTACTATATTTTTATGATCATATTTTTGACTGCGTATGGTCAGAGGTGAGCAAGTCTCGTTACTCTTTGATTACTTTGAATTTTGGGCTTTTCTGTTTGTTTTTAATTGGGAACCGTCATTGTCGGTTTGGTGTTGGTTAGCTATTGTTTGTGGATTTGAGTTTGTTGGGTCGTTTTTCTCATCTTAATTTGGGGTTTTGATTAAGTTCTGTCAATTGGGTGTTGTCGGTAGCTTATTTTTACTTCAGTAAACATGTGTACATTAATTTGTCACTGTTGACAAATTAACTAATGCAATGATAGTGAATATTGTGTTCATTAATTCATTTACATACACATGGTTGTAATATAGTTTGCTAGAGTTGATGTTAATGAGTGGAATAATTGCCTTTGAGTTGGTGTTCATTTGCATAAGTGTTGGAATTATAAACTGTTAATTAGGCTTATATTTCAAGTTAGAACCTTGATGATAGGATCATAGTAATAGTTGTTACCCCCTTCCCAAAGCACTAAATTTTTTAAGTTGTTTTCAATTTGTAAGTATTTGACGACCCAACTCATGGGTGATGTTGCTCATTTTTCTTTCTTTGTTAAGTGTTAAATTATGGATTAGAGGAAGCTAGAATTGTTGTTTATCGATCTTTGATGATCGATCATGTGGTGATTATTCATTTTTCACTATATTTTTATGTTTTCTACTGATATGCAAACTGAGATGTGTAGATTTTTGGTTCTGATTTAGTGAAGATTTTTTGTGCTGATTTAGTGCAGTGCATATTGATATGCAAACTCAGATGTGCTGATTTAGTGCAATGCATATTGATATGCAAACTCAGATGTGCTGATACTACATTCAGCCCACAGTTTTCTCCGATGTCAGTGAAAACATGTTGATTGCATAGGATGAAATCTTTGGTCCTGTTCAATCTATCCTGAAATTCAAGTGAGTTCTTTCTTCTTACTCTAATCAACTAATCATAAACATCATTTCCTTTTCTTTTCTTTTATAAGTAGTAGGACGTATACTAAAATAACTCTATTCAATGTGTGTAATGTAGGCACTTAGGGGAGGTAATCAAACAAGCTAACTCCGCATAATATGGGCTAGCAGACAGGGTCTTCACACAAGACATTGACACTGCTAATACCTTAAGATGGGCCTTAAGGGTTGGCACGCTTTGGATGAATTGCTTCGACATTTTCAATGCAGGGGTTCCGTTTGGTGGGTACAAGTTGAGTGGATAAGGGAGGGAGAAGGGTGTTTACAGTTTGATGAATTATTACAAGTCAAGGTTGTGGTTAACTCCTTTGAACAATCCAACATGGTTGTAAAATCACAAACTGATTATCGTTATATTGTAGTTCTATCTTATTATGCCACTGTATGAGTTATGAAATAATAAAGAGGAGCCTTTGATATTACAGTACATTTTATTGGGAAGGGTTGACAAGTTGACAACATCACCATTTTTACAACCAATCATATTTTTTATCATTATATTGTAACATATTCTTTTAAATACAAGTACATATATTTTTCCAAGAAAATAACTGTTAAGCACTGGGGTTGGATCGCACCCGCAACGAAGAGAGAAAGTCCCCATCACGAGACTAAGGGAGTCCCATCTCATAATAATCATATGGCAATGAAGCCAATGATGAGAGTAGTCCATGCCATTCATCCTATATTGTGGTCTCAACTCTCAATTTCTATCAATGTGAGACTCTTACATGTGTTATTTGGTGGGATCTACTTCGACAATAATAGGTCACGATCTTAGCCACTAATCAAGACTTCATCAGTTTAATTTCTTTAATTGATGTCAAACTTAATATTTTAAATATATAATTATACGCATGGCATGTCTATGTTGTTCATTCAAACAATAAAAATTGAATTGTTTTTTGGCCATTCACATTGCTATTGTTTTTTTGGCCATAAGGAACCTTGAATATTGCTAACGAGGTTCATAGGTGTCATCTAGGGCCTCTGCTAACAAAGTTGAGAAAATGTGCTACATTATTGGGTTTTAAAACTTTGCTTATCTATCTTAGCAATGTTTGGTGCTAATTTTGAAACCTATCCTCACATGCAAAACCAAATTTACTATATTTAGTTATACTTAACATATTGTGTTGCATAAATAAGATTTCAATTTTATTGATTTAAGGGTAAATCGGTCAATCAATCAATTAGAGCCTTATTTCCATAAGTGAGGTCGGCTAACATGAATCAAAGGTAATTTAAGGGTAAAAGAACAACTAAAAGCAAAAATGTAAGACACATTAAAACCAATTGAAGATTCAACTAATTGTTCATTGGTACACAAACTAATACTTCCTTAGTTTCTTTATAGTTGTATTAGTCAACATTTTACGCTTGCCGATGTGTGACTTTGACTCTTAATAATTATAATTATGAATAATAAAAAATTATAAAAAGTTGATATTAAAATAGTATTTAACGAGACGAATCTAACAAGATCCCACTTGTCTATATTTTTTATTATGTGTAAAACTTAGTCAAAATACTTCATGTGAATAGTGAAAAATTCAAAGTAATGCAACTAAAAATAATGGATAAAGTAATTGTTTCTAATGGATTTTCACATGGAACATGGCGCGCATGCGCGAGCCGTGTGCCACTAGTACTCCAACAACACCCATCTCCCCCTCTTCCCAAACTACTCCACCTCACAATGGTACGCTGCCCACACAACTGCCTCCAACCAGTTTATGCATCGCAACGCTGCACACACAACCGCCTCCAATCTCTCCTCCACTACTGCACACTACTGCCACGCACGGCGCCACTCATTCCTTCTCTTATTTCCTCTTTCAGTCTTTCTCTTTCACGTGATCTCATTATATATTTGTTAAATAAGTCAAACAAGTAAGCCCTTCAATGTTATGTTATAATAACAGTTATAATTTAAAGGAAATAATGCTACTGAAAATAAGAACTTCAAAGCATCAATCCTTTAAAAGTTTGAATGCGTTATTAATAAAAGGATTTTTTTCCCATTAACTACCCACATTCCATTTTATTAAAAAAACTACCCATTTTTCAAAAAAAAAAAAACATTAGAAAAACCTACCCACCTTGGTTTTCAGTTGGGTTGAAAACCATTTCCGAGTTGTGGGCCCCACCCTTCCTTCGATTCCCTCTCCTTTTCAATCATGTAGGTCCCACATGTCTTTTATTACTCCTATTTCCTTTTTTTTCTTATTTCTTCCTACTTAATTTCTTTATCTCCTTCCTTCTTCCTTTACTTCTCTCTCTATTTTTTTACCCATCCACTGCACCTCACCCACCTGCCCCACCAACACACCTCACCTGCCACTTCCAGCCAACCATCCCCAACCACCCACCACCTACCGTACTCTACCACAACCCGATATTCCCTTGTTTCTCACTCCTCACCCACAGACGACTGTTGTAGCCTTCATCACTTCTTCGCTTCTGCTGCATGTGCCACCGCAAGTGGTGGCGTAGGTCCCTTTTCATGTCACTCTCTTACTTTGATTCCTTTCTCTCTCCTCAAATTAGCTATCTCCCTCTTTCCTTTCTCTCAAATTAGTAGTGCGAATGAGCATGACAATACAAATTGGCAGCGACGGAGGTGAACAGCAGCTCAAGCAACGTTTTTGGGGTAGATTTGTTGATTAAGATATGTTTTTTTTTTTGAAAAAAGGTAAGAAAGATATATTGAGCTCAAATCATACAGTCCAAAAAAACTAGCTAGCTAACAATTACAACTTCTCAAGCCAACACTTATCCTTCCTACTACATTTTTTTAGGAATGAACAACAAAGCCTTTGTCTTTATGTCGTCTATGATTCTTGTAATGAGCTTATCAAGAAGTGTAACCTAATGCTTCCATAAGGCACCATTGTATTGGAGCCAAATGCCATAAACTAGTCCACTAAAACAGGCCAGAATAACCCGTTTCCTATACCACCCCTTTACGTGTTGCAAGATGCTCTGTCCTCCTCTGATCAAGTCATTCCCAAGACTAGCAAACTGCAACCTTGTTTGCCAAACATTGCACGGCAGGCTCTACTATAAACACACGAGGAAAAAAAATGAGACTGAGATTCATCCTCCATCCCACATAAGGCACAAGTTACATCCGAGATGACTCCAATTTTGGCAAGCCTATCTTTGGTTCTCAACCTGTTTTGTATAACAAGCCACGCAATAAAAGAGTGTTTATGGACAGAAGCCCTACTCCAAACCCAACTGGCCCACCAGACTTTAGGGGTTTTATCCTTCAACCAATGATAGCCTGCAGAAACAGTATAGCCCTTCACAGGATTAGTCAACCAGACAGACCCAGCAAAGGCAATTTTAACCATATTCTTAACCCTGCACACTACTTTCCAACTCCGGCAAGCGTCATGTGGAGGCTTATAGTCCCACCAATTCTGATCTCTGATATACAGGTGGTGAACCCATTTAACCAAAGTGAGTCCCTCTTAGTAGCAATATGCCAACAACATTTAGCAAGCAAAGCCAAATTCCACAAAAAGCAATCTTTGATCCCTAGGTCCCAAGCAAYAAGAGCCGAATGAGCCTTGTAATGAGTKYCWCTCCATAAAAAGTTCCTAYAAGTAGAAGTAATAACATCAAGCACTTGCTTAGGRATCAAAATGATAGAGGCCCAATAAGTGTGGAGAGTAAGCAAGATTGAGTTAACAAGCTGACACCTAGTAGCATAGGACATAGACTTTATCCCCCATGTCTTCATTCTAGCCAAAATCTTATCAGCTARTACCATACAATCATCAACTRACATTTTCTTTGAGGATATATTGATACCAAGATATCTGAAGGGTAAAGATCCTCTAGTAAAACCAGTGGCCTRACAAATCTCATTTACAACATATAGCTACTGAGGTAATATTAATTTTAGAAACATCCATATCCTCCTCCCATTGCCTAACTACAACTGGGTGTTTATCCAGCATCAAATGTTGACCACTTAAAGCTTTCTGCAATGACTCCTTATTCAGAAACCTCACCACAAAAACCCCCTTCTTCACTAGGATAGTCTTATCAACATTATCTCTACCTCAAATCCTCCTAACAAACCCATCAAATACCTTAATATGAGGGGGAGCTACCAATCACACAACACACAACAACCAATTTCCAATACTCAATTTCATCAGTAACATCATCAAAAGTAATCTTCAACAATGGCACAGCAGAATCAGAAACAGAGGACTCACCATCACAAAACCCCTTAAGAAGCACATTCGCATTGAACGCATTCACACAATTAGGCACAATTAAAGTCTTAATCACATGAGAAGAAGCAACAGGCACATATACAATATTCAGATTTAAAGACTTACCCGAAGCAAGCATCTCCTAAGTAGTGGGTTGCACCAAAGAAGTGGGTGTCACCAAATAAGTGGGTTTCATCACCTCGCCAACCTCTTTTGCGATGGAATTCATCACCGTCAACCACTCAGAAAGCTTTGATTTCTCCCGCGAACCATGAACAAGCTCCCGCAACGAGTCTTCCTCGGAGAGAAGAAGTTCATTCACCTGAGCATCCAAATTCGCCATTGGAATACCTTTAACTGCTAGAATCGAGTGTGTCTTATCGAATTTCCCCAGTTGAAGCTTTTTTCCCCTTCTTTTTCGCCATAGCAGAGAGAGAAGAGACAGAAAAAGTCAGCCTAAAGGAGTAACAATTGAAAAGTTGATTAAGATATGTTGAATTGTTGAATTTGTTGATTAAGATTTGTTGGATTGTTGAATTTGTTGATTAAGATTTTTTGAATTGTTGAATTTATTTAGTTTACAAAGAAAGATTGAATTTTGAATTTGTTGATTAAGAAAGCTTTTGGTTTTCTTGATTTGTTGAATTGTCGATTTCTTAAGTGAGAGGAAGAAATAGAAATAGGAAGACATTTGCTAAATTTCGACCAAAATATTTGATACCCACCTCACAAATTGCCAACTTTCGACCAAAAGATTGGATTTTGATTTCTGGTTATTGTTCAAATGAAAGTAGATTCATTGAAATGCATCTGTTTTTTCTTTCTTTTTGAAAGGATAGTAAATTAGTAGTTGTATTTGTTGTTGTTGAGTGTTGAAGTTGCTTAAGTGCTGAATTGGAGTATGAAATTTGTGGTATTGAGGAAGTAATTGAAAGGAGAGATGGTGCAAATATTCAATTGGGGACTGAATTTTTTTAGGTAAGAAAAGGGGAGAGAAAAGGGAAGAAAGAATAGAGGAGAGTGAAGGGAAGAAACGAAGAAGGGTAAGCCGGTGAGGACGATACATGATGTACTGATTTTATATCCGATTTTTAGAGTCTTTTTATTATTTATTTTTGTAGTTTTGAGTTAGTTTTGTCTTTATTTTGAGTCTTTTTCCTCATTACTTTCTCTAACCCTCTAACGACCGCTTTTAGCGTTTTTGCCACATTCTCTTTTGTTTTGATCGGTTTTGCAGGCACTCATTTGATGAGTGTTGTTAAGAGTTTTTTTGAAACACTTTGGATTGTTTGAGGCTCGGGATTATGGTTCGTGTTACCTTTGGTGAAGTTTTGGAGCGTTTTGGGCACTTTCAAATGTGTTAGGCAACTTCAATTGAGCATAACTTTCAGCACACTTATCATTTTGATTTGATTCTACTTGGAGGTGAAATTATGTCTCGATAGCTTCGAAAAGACTGGTCATATGCCAAATTCCGATGTAAAACGAAGAAGTTATGGCCGTTTCTTTTCCTGTTCGCAGTCTAGTGGCGCCCTGTAGCGGGCGCTACTCTACTCCGGATTGCTTTCTCGGCTTTTCTATTTTTTCTTTTGTTTTTACCTTTTCTTTTCTTTGTTTTGGCTGGTTGTATCTCCACTTGTTGGGACTTTTGAGCTACTCATCTTTATTCTTGTAAATACACTTTTGTTTTTATTTTCTCTCTCTTAGTTTTAGTTTTAGCTCTCAAACTTTGCTTATCTACTATTCATCATCTTCAACCTTCGTTTCTCTTGCATTTTGGAAGCTTTTTACTTGGAATTCTTGCACCAAATTTTATATTCAAGCTCTAGTAACTATTCTCTATCTCTTGCACTTCTTTAATTTCATTTTGGTTAAGTATTTCATGAATTGCATTTTTTGGGATTTTATGAAATTTTCTTAATTTTACTTATAACTTTAGATCTTGTTGTTTAGATTGTTAAATATGGATTTTCTTATGTTTTTAAGCATGTGTGAGTAGTTTACTTGCTAGGGTTGGGTGTAACCCTCATTTCACCATGTGACACCATGCTTGCTTGAGGTTTCCGTTGGTTTTGGCCATGACTTGTGTAATTTAGGAGGTGCAATTGCTAATTACCATGCTTAGCTACCATGGTAGTTTTTCTAGCTAAGGGACCTTAGACGAAGGAACAAGATTTGAACTCTTCGGCGTACTCCTCCTAACTATTTAGATGAAGGAACCATGAGAATAGGGGCTGGATTCTAGGGATGTTACTAGCTTTCGTGAATTATGTGCTTAAATCGAACTTGTGACCAAGCCATGAGAATAGATCTTGAATTGCAAGTGAGGTTTTCTTAGCTAGCTTGAGAGAGTGGTTAGGACCTTTGAAAGTCTCCCTTGTCGGTTGATCCGTGTTAGAATGCCTCATTGCTTGCGTTTGGTTGTTACATGTGTGTTATGTATGTGTGGTGAAACCCGAATCCTAGTGCCTTAATTGTTTGTTTCGCTCGTGTTAATAGTGTTTGTGACCGCACTCTTAACTTTGTTCATGGCTTAGCTTGTCGCCTCGATAACTGATCGGTGCTTAACACGTTTTTCCCGTGGGTTCGACCCTTTCTTGCCCTACTACTTAGCTAGTAAGACCGAGATAGGATATTTATCTTTGGTAGCCTTGACGACGGGCTATCAATCCAGTGATAGGAAAAAATAACTAGGAAAAAATAGAAATAAATAGGAATAAATAGGGGCAAAACAGTTATTGCAAGGATTTCGGTAAAAAACGGTGAGAAAACTGCTTTTGGTGAGGCCCACAAGACGGAAGTGGTTTTCCATCCAATTGAAAACCAAACTGGATAGGTTTTTCTAATTGTTTTTGCAAAAGTGGGTAGTTTTTTTAATAAAATGGAATGTGGGTAGTTTTTTCTAAAGATGTTCAAAATGTGGGTAGTTCATGGCAAAAAATCCTTAATAAAATTATTAAAAGTAAAAGTCAAGAAACACCACGAGAGAAGATAGTAAAATTATACTTCCATCTCAAGAAACACTATTCATTTAAAGTTTGTAACTCTGTTTTTCCCATTATTTTCTTTCCCCTCCCTTTTTTTGCTTCTAATACGCAACACAAACAAAGGAGGCTGTCTACTAGAGCTACGTGTCATTTCGAAAATCCTTTGCCATGATGAAATTATTTTGAAAAAAATCTCAATATACCACTAAGGTTTGATCATTTCACCCATATACTCCCATTTTTATAAGTGCTTACTTTTTCGGAAGCACATTTTTTATAAGTTACTTCACATACCCTTGGAGTCAAATGTTATGCCTTAAGTGCTCTTACTCTTACAAAATGGACAATGGTCATTAGTTTTTTCTAATATTTTCCCTCTTTCACTTCATATTCTTCGTTCTCTTTCATTCTCTCCGCCCTATGTTCAAATCCCATTAGACCACTAGCACTAGTGGTCAAAAACACTTTTCCTCATCACCCTCTTTCCAACTTTCTCTCTCTTGTTACCCAATTTTTACTTATATACAAATTTTTCACTACATCAATGGTAAAAAAAACTCCTCGACAATCTCTCTCTTACTATCCCTATATCCCACCACAATACACATCATCTTTTTATATTTACACACAATTATACTTTTAATATTTACGCAGTCTAATTTGGGAAATGATGAATGATAAATAATTAACTACTTTTAATTATATTGATTAAATTTGTATTTAATATTGTATTTAATCGCTTTTAATTATTTTTTTAATTAAATTCAGATTAAATTATTATTTAGGTAATTACATTTTTTTTTAACAATGATTGTAGATACCTACATTAGTCCCTCCATAAAGGCCGATGATAAAACTATACCCCAATGCAATTGGTCCAATTCTAAATATAACAACTGCCTTAAAGAATGCTCTAGAATCTCGATTTGCAAAGCCGAAGCACCTTTTCTTGCCCAAAGCACCCTTGAAAATAAGCTTTAATTTCAAAATGATTTTAACTTATTTTTAGACATTTTTTTCTAGTATTTTTCTGAATTTTTCTAAGCATTTTTGGCAATTGTCGGAATTTTCAACAATTTAATTAATTTTGTGATAATTAATTAAATTATGATAACAATTGCAAAAATTCACGAAATTTTGACACAATGCACTATTTTTTATAAGGAATGTTTTGCATATTTTTCCATAATTTTTGAAGTTGAGGAAAAATAGTTATGAGTTTCCTAAGCAAAAACGCGCACCCGAGAAAAACGGCTCATTTCGGGAGCTTCGGAGCCGCAACCAAACGTGGGGCCCACACGAAGATCTCGCCAAATCAATCAGTGATTTTGTGTCAAAATTTCGCGATTAAATAAAAGAAAATGATATTTTATTTTTATTTTATTATACGCAATCTTCAAAAAAGGCAAGGGAAATCAACCAAAAAATGGCAAGATACTGGGCGCAATTGCGCCCAATTTTGGGCATAATTGCGCCCAAATTCTTGACTTTTGTGTCTTTGGCCTATAAATATAGGTCGACCCCCCTCTCATTTGAACTTTGGACAATAAAAGGCTCGTCTATTCTCTCTCTCTCTCTCGTCCATACTCTCTCCCTCTCTTCTAAAAACTCTCAAAGAAACTCTTTCAAATTCAATACACACTCAAAAACATATTCAATACACATTCAAATCAAGAGATCAAGGCATTCAAAGCAATCGTTCGAGGATTATTCGACCACGCATTGTTGGTATAACCTATGAGGCCACAAAACTCATAGAAGCTCTCTCCTTCTTCTCTTCTCTTTTGATTTTGCTTGTTTTTATCACTTTGAATCATGTAATATTGACTAATAAACTATTAGAMATCAATTAACATGTAAATAAACCTCTTATATTCTTTCTTTTCAATTCGATTTCAATATAAATGTCATTACTAACATTTTCTTTGATTTTCCTATGTAAATAGCGATTTGCGAGGCGATTTCAATTTCAAATCTAACTATTGTTTTTTCCTTTTGACTTATCTTGGATAGCGATATGAGGTAAGTCTCCTCCTTCTTCCTCCTTGTATATTCTTATTCATGGTCTTGTATATACTTTCTCCATCACCATTAATCTTGCTAATTAAAGACCTATTAATTGATTGTCTTGCCTAATAAGATAATTATGGACAAACGATTTAGGATCCTTGAATCTTGACCTAATTCAAAACGACAACAATTAATAGTCTTACATGCATTAATCAAACACGCCTAGTAACTACTAAGGATCAATATGGACACATGTGTTGTTCGATGTTACGATTGGTGAATTTGCAATGAGACCTAGTAGAGGCCGCTAGATGTGGGGAGGCGTTGTGCACTACTTCGCCCTTACCCTTGTCCCCTAATACAGACCTTTGGTGCACTACCAGACATGGAGTCCTTCGCCTTGCTTTATGCAATTATAGGCAAGGCTTAAAACGGGTTCCGCAGCTTCCCGAAAGAAGTGCGGTAGCCACTTCCTCTATTCGATTTCGAGTTTGTATGACCCTCAATGCCAAGCATACTCACACTATGCAAAATAGCAAGAATTCAATTCTTTGAAATACGGTGTCTCAACCGAGGATGTACCCCGCGGGGCAGTGGGACCGGACCCATTACGGCCCGGTGACGCCCCACGCCCGTACAATGATACTTTAATTTTAAGCAACAACAAAATTGTAAAATTAATTTTTTATTTTATTTTTTAGGAAAAAATATAAAAGTAATCAAGATAAAGAGGTTACTTGAAAATTTGATGATTTTTGTAGTGGAAATTGAGAATAATAATTGAATTTTTATGATTTTTGTGATTTTTAAAGTGTGTCAAAATACCCCAAAACAAATGTTTATTTAAAGAGAAAAAATATGACCGTAAATGATTTTTTATTTATTTGATTTTTTATTTTAGTGAAATAGCCTTAAAAAGATTGTAAAGTTGGAGAAAAGAAGAAAAATTCTAATTGGCGCATTGTCTGACTGGGACACGTGTCGTGCCCCGATTGGGCCGACTGACGTGCCTAGTCAACCGTGTTTAGGAGTAGAGCAAGGCAAGACTTTACCAAAATATCTGAATTGCTAAACGCCGCTCGAAATTACTCCACACCGCCTAAAATACGTAGCAAACTACCTATTTTACCCTTACTCATATTTTGGTAATATTTCACCTTCTCTCTCTACCCACTCACTACCCCACCACCTCTAACTTGCAAACACCACCTCCACCACCTTGCAACCACCACCTTCAACAGCCACCTTGCAACCACCACCACCTTCAACAGCCACCTTGCAACCACCACCACCTGAAACCACCACAAGCTCCCTGTTTTCGACACAAAGAGAGGTGAGGAAGAAACTCAACCACCAACACCAACACCACCAATCGGAATTTCGCCCCACCAACACCACCACAAGCGACGACCGACGTCCATTGTGGTAGTCGAAGCAGTCGTCGAAGCATCCGAAGCAACAATGGCCGAGGTACGCTTGAAATTTGACGTTCCTGATATCTGCAGATTCGCGATTTTGAATTCTCAGAAATTGGACACTTGCGTGCCAAAATCACGCAGGCCCAATGGAGACCTGCGTGATTTTGGAACGCAAACCCAATGGAGACATGCGTGATTTTAAAACGCGAGTCCAATGGTACCCTGCGTGATTTTAACTCGCGGGTTACCATAGGACTTGTTTGTTGATATCGCGCAAGTCTCCATTGGAGTTACGCAGCAAAATCAAGCAGGTTTCCATTGGACCTGGGTGATTTTGACATGCATGTATCATTTTTAATTTTTTTTTTAAACAAAAATTCTTAATAGTTATATTTTATTTAGGGAGTTAAATTAGTTTTCATGTTATATATTGTTTTGTATTATTGTTTAATAAAAAAGTGTTAATGGTAGTGTAATTATAATGAAATGTTAGATTTGTTGCGTTTAATTAATTTGTAAGTGAATTAGTTATAGTTCATTAGTAGTGGTTTAGTGTTGTTGATTTGACTGTTGTAAAATATATGAATTTCTATTAATTTAGTGATAGTGATCACGATATTGAATTGTTAGTGCTAGTGTGTTATTGTTATTGTTATTTTTTATAATTTGTTGGTAATTTTGCATATGATTATCATTTTAATTTTGATATTTGGTTTTGATTTTAAATTGTTTATATCTACGAATTGCTAGTGCTAGTATGTTGTTGTTATTTTTATACTTTTTTTTGTTATTATTTCGCATAAGGTTATCATATAAATTTTTAAATATGGTTTAAAATTTAAATTATTTATGCCTACATTCAAGAATATTTTGACGAAGGAGTTGGTATCGACTATAGTGATCGGTTCGTGATTGACTTAGAGTTCGCTAGTCACACTGAGGTTGCGGCGCATGTAAAAAGAATTGCTATCGAACTAGGTTTTGARCTAGTTATTTCCTCGCACAAGCCGACATCTAGTCAAAGAGAGGTTGTGTATTTGAGGTACAATCGTGGTGAGCGATATCGAGGCGATCCGAATAAGTTGACCAAAAGACGAAAACGAAAGCATGTGGTTGTAAATTCAAGCTTCATGCGCTCGGAAATCTTCAAACGGGCATATGGACAGTTGAGGTGCTCCCAGGAAAGTACGGGAAACACAACCACCMATTAATCAACTACAAAGAGGGTCATCGACAAGCTRCTGCCATGAGTCCTGCTGCCAAAGTTCAAGCAAAAAGCATGAGACGTGCGCAAACGAAGCCAGCGAATGTTCTTCGATCTCTTCAACTAGAATTTGAACAGGAGCATCCTAACATCAAACAGGTTTACAATCTAAATCAAAAGTTCAAAGTTGAGGAGTCTGAAGGAAGGGAGGTCATGGCTCAATTTATCAATCTCGCTGAAGAGCACCAGTACCAGAAGTGGATAAAGGTTGATGATGCTACACAAGCAACTACTCACATCTTTGTTGCCCACCCGACATCGATTAACTTGTTGCGTACATTTCCTTTAGTCATCCTTATAACTTTTTGATAGGTGTGGCCTTGATGAGAGATGAGACGCAAGAGAGCTACACATGGGTCTTAGACAAGCTCAGCATGTTGCTTAGACAGTCGTGTCGCCCTGCTGCCCTTGTGACGGATCGTGAGTTGGGTTTAGTGGGGGATATTAGAGACATATTCCTTGAGTCAGCGCACTTGCTTTGCACTTGGCACATAAACAAAGATGTGGAGACTCGTGTGTATCATTTGTTTGAGAAAGATAAAAAGTTGGCCGAGATTTTCAGGCAAGGTTCATAGGCTTCGGTTATGTATGCCAATAGTGAAGCTAGATACGAGACTGCAGTTAAGAGAATGAATGATGCGTGGAGGAGGAACCAAAAATTGCTCGACTATGTTGCAAGGACTCGGCTTCCACATAAAGAGAAATTTGTAACAGCTTGGACAAACAAAGTTCTTTCTTTCAACAACAGAACAACATGCCGAGCTAAGTCGCAACATTCATCATTGAATAGTTGGTTACTCACCTCCACACATGCTGTTTATAGTTTTTTCGAGCGCATGAATGCAATGGTTGAGGCACAATTGAGTAACTTGAGGTTCCACCTTGAGGAGTCTCGGCTTAGGCACGGTGTCAAGTACAGAGTACCGCCGTACCAGAAGATTGTTGGGCGTGTCAGTGCTCATGCATTAGACTTATTAACGACCGAGAGCATCAGGATGAAAGACTTGGGTGACGAAGCTATCAAAATGTGTGGATGTGTTCTAAGGAGCAATTGTGGCCTTCCATGTGCTTGTGAGATGAAGCGTGCTGAAGTTAATAGGTTTGGATTCTATCTCAATCAGATTCGTGTATTCTGGAGGACACTTGAGATCGGTGATGGTGTCGATGACCCTCTTGTTGTTGATGAAAATATGCAAGATATGGATCATTTTAATGCGTTGTGCGAGCAAGCGAGGTCACTTGATCCAGCTCAGTTGAGATACGTGTCACGTGTTTTGCATGCAACCATGTACCCAGGGACAAACAACCCCAGAAACCCAGAGGTGAACAGTACTAAGAGAGGAAGGAATCCAGAGAATGATAAGAAGAAGAAAAGCGGATCGTCAACTAGACGCCTACCTAGTGGACATGAGTACCTGTCATCTAGAACTGCATCGAACTCAACATCACAAGATGCAGATTTTCTTGGGGAAAGGTGTGTGACATGGTTTCTTGCTTTTTTTTATTTAATTTAATTAATTTTGTTATTGTTGCAATTACCATTTCATTCAAATGTCGTTATTCAATATCATTTTGTGCAAGGTCGTACATGGACATTGCAGAGAATGACTTTCCATACTACAATGATGTCCCAAATGTAATACTTCCTTACATTATTGGCTGGAATGATGTTGTAGGCGATGGTCATTGTGGCTTCAGAGTCGTCGCAGATGCATTCCAGGATGGTGGTGAAGAGAATTGGCCACCTGTCAAAAATTTCATGAGGTTGGAGATCATCGGTCATCCAGATGTATATGATGTTGTTTATGGAGGGCGTGACTTTCTAGAGCAAGTCGTTGAACGAATTAGTTACAACCGTCGCTTTGCTGGTCGGGAACATTGGATGAAAGTCAGTCGAGATCTATACGTGATTGCAAATGTTTTCGATTGTGCGGTATTTCTTTATCATTTGATGCCATTCAATGTTCTTTACGGTTGTTGCACTGTGTTTCCATGAAATTCATCTACCCCTACACAACATGGTCCTAAGAAAGAGCTTACCATCGCACTCATTGAATCGAACAAGCATTACGTTAGGTTGCATTTGGCGGATGATCATCCAGTCCCCCCGATTGCTGTGTACTGGAAACAAGTTTGTACAAATACAGTTGTTGGCTGGGAAGATTTGTACGCTAGTAGGATCGAACAATGGAGGAATTTAGTACGTAATTAATTAGTTGATTTGAATCAAGTAATATTGTATTTATATCTTCCAACTTAAACTCTTAGAAATGAATTAATGAAACTTAGTATTTGTAATCTTGTAACTGCCTAACTGGACTTTGGATACTAATTCAGACTACTTGATGTCTACCATTATGATTCTTGAAGTTTCCAATTATTTGACTAATTCAACAATTATTTCATCTTTATAATTAGGGGAAAAAGAAAAACTTTTTTATATAAATCGATTTAGAACGTAACTAGTTGTTTTTAATCAAGTAAGTAGGTTTAGGACAAAGTACTAAAGAGACATTAGCCCAATGGAGACCTGCGTGCCAAAATCACGTGGGAATGGACAGTTGCGTGATTTGGACACGCAGGTCCAATGGATCATTGCGTGATTTAGATACACAAGTTTCATTTTCGATTTTTTAAAAAAAACATAAACAGGAATTGCTTTGGCAAATGTTAATAGCACAATAGTTGTGGTAAATACACGATTTGTTGAATTTTATTTCTATGTGTTGTTGCTTAGTTAATTAGTAGTAGCTTTGTGTTGCTTTCAATTTTGTGAAGAATGTTAATTTAATTTGTTATATTTGTTGAATATAATTTCTAAGTGAATTAGTTAGAACTCGATTCAGTTGAACAAAACACAGCCAAAGTTAGTAACATGCAATCACTAGAAAACAACGCAAATAACTACTAGATTCCTACATATAGGTTACTTAATATAATTCAAAGTGGTTAATAGAATTCAAAATACACTAGAATATAACGCAAATACAACACATAATAGCAAACTACACGGGGATACAAGTCACCCCTCATTTCCACCTCCCCGCTGAAATCCCATGATCTCGTTGAACCTCTGCAAAGGAACACGCATGTTTAACAACTTTTGCTTGATCTCATAGGTGTCCGGCATTTGATCAACCTCAGTGGAAAACACAAAATCAGTCGTGCGGGACCACCATTGACACCACTACAACAAAAGGTAAAGATCGATTAGTCTAGTTAGAAATACATTATTATTCAAACTTTAAACACTAAACAATAGACATACCGACTCATCCATGTGATGCTGATCGCCAGATGCACCTTCTACATGGTCAGGATGTATAACAAACGGGTGTGAATGCTCTTGATACCATGTCAAATACCCATCTTGTTGCATCCGATCTGACGTGGCTAGCGGGTACTCCTGTAGCGTGATGTGCGAAGAAGCTGGAAACATGTTCCACATTTGCTCCATCACAAGCGAACTGTGCTCAACTAGATATCTCCTAGGATCAGATGGTCTACAAACTTGTCCAGTCGGTTTTTGAATGTGAGATGGAATGCGCTGCACTCGTCCTAGTTGCCGAAGCACGCGATCAAGACAATAGGGCTCGATGATGTCGTGATGTCAAATCAAGCCATAGTAAGCAGTCCTAGGTGTCTCGGTGGTTGGCTCAAGGCCAAATGGGCAAAATTTCACCTACAACAGTGGAAAAGTACAAGTGTTATATACAAAATTCTTGAAAGAAAACCAAGCAAACTAAATTGAAGTGAAAATTTAACAAAGTTGAAATGAAAAGTATTGTAAAGTGCTTATTACCTCATGCTCAAGTAGGACATCAATACGATTACGAAGTGTAACCAATCTTTGGTGCGTCTTCGGCTCGACACGTGACGGCCACTACTTGGCACATGGGTCGCAATCCCGAATCACAAGCCGATCAGGTAGAGGACGAAAGCATGGAAAATACTCATATATCCATGCATGTAGCAGTGTTAAGCATCCAGCAATAGTCTTACACTGGCCACGACTAGCAACGCCTAACTGACGATAAAGGTATGCAAGTGCAGTAGAACCCCACGAGTAAGCCGAGACCCTATCCRAATCACGCAGCTCAATGATGTTACTAGGATGTAAGCGACCGCCRRTCTTGWYGACGAAGAGTGTGGACCCAAGGGTGAGGAGGAGGTATCCCGTGGCATGAGACTCYRGAGCTCTAGACGCATCATCACRACACATGGTGACGATGCTAGCATCCCTCAAGCCGCTGTCGTTCCAAAAAAATTTCGCTACCATCTCAGCCTTCGTCGAGCCAAGGACTGTGGCACACTCAGCTTGCAGGTCATCGTTCTTCCCCTGAGAGCCTGAAATAGGGATGCCATCAACGGGTATACGCAGAAGGTGCCAAACATCGTGAAGCATAATAGTCATCTCCCCGAATGGCAAGTGAAAGCTATTCGTATCCGACTGCCACCGCTCAACGAACGCACTGATAAGCGCAACATCTATGTAATCAAACATGGTGCTATGCAGGTGGAGGAGACCAGACTGCTCCACCAACTTGTGCACCCGAGCTAAATCATCTGTCCGGTCCTCAACACTTGGATCGAACTTCTCCTCCCATGCTGATATATGTGCGCAAGATGTTAATCGGTTATAGCAAGTGATGACACCTCTGTCGTTTCCTGTCCAAAGGTCACTTTCTACGTGGCCTAGGAAACTAGGAATGACCGACGCATCTGACGGTCCACCATTTACGGGCCCTTGGACCAACCAAGATCCATCATCGAAGAACTTCAACTTCTTCTTACCAGTCGAAGCGGTACTAGAAAGCTGTTGAACACCAGCATAACGACCTCTCCTATCCCGGCRAGCCTGATACACACCCGATACAACCGTAGTGTCGCGAGGCTGTGAAGCATCATCCTCCTGAAATGGTGGATCATCCTCAGAGTCATCCGAACTCTCGTCGGCGGGATGTTCAGGGGGATCGAGAAATAGAAGCGGATGAAACTGTAGAGTATCCTCTGCCTTGGTAGCCTCGGTCACTCTCCTCCTATCAGACGCAGTCACCCCGCGTTCCCTCGCTTCGTGAGAATACTGATTGCCCTATATTTGTTGGCTCACCAAATTAAATAATGATTTGACGATCCAATTCTTTTTAACGTACGCTACAACGATCTTACGATTCTTATTATTATAAAATAAATGTCATCTTTTTTATTATTTATTTTCAATTAAATATTTAATTATACAACTCTCACAATTAATTCCGCAAATACTAAATTGTTACCATTGTTATTATTATTTATATAATTATATGTCAACTTTTTAATTGTCAACTATCAATTAAATATTTGATTATATAATTCTTAACACTAATTCCAAATCTACTAATTATACACTTATAAGTTAAAATAAAATGCAAACTAATACAATCATCAACACCAATTCATAAAAGAAATCACTCAAATGAATTAGTTAAACATTAATAATGCAAGTAATCATTAACAACACTAATATAGATTTATCGCTAACACTAATAAGTACAATGAGAATTAACACACTAACTCATAAAAATTAAAAACAATAATTCATTTCATTCCAATGGTGACCAGCTTGTGCTAATCACGCAAGTCACCATGGGCTTTGCCTTGCGTGTTCAAATACCACAAATCACCATGAGACTTGCTTGTAACAATCACGCAGGTCGCCATGGGACCTGCTTGTGACAATCACGTAGGTCACCATGACACCTGCTTGTGACAATCACGCAGGTCACCATGGGACCTGCTTGTGACAACCATGCAGATCACCATGGGAGTTGTGTGATTTTGACACGCAAGTCAAATTAGGGGGAAAATAAAAAAAAATAATAAAAATAAAAATAAAAAAGACTACTAACCTCTCGCCGGGCAGCCTTCAACGGAGCCTGTGCAAGCGGTTGCTTCCCTTCGCATCGTCCTTTGGGAGGCATTTTGTCTACATTTACGATAAAAAGATTTCAAATCCAATTTGTTTTCCTCTACAAATCAGACATTTCACACAACTCGTAATCTTAATTCATATACATTTAATACTCATAATCATAATTCATAAGCAGTCATCAGCACAAAACTAACTTTGATAACAAGTGTTGATTAAACTTTAAGCCAGAAGCAATCCTATAGTGAAAATTTTCAAAGCTCACGAGTAATAGTCAGGCTCACGAACAACCGCACAACCAATTATCTTGGAGCTAAATGCGACTAATGTTAATTCAGAACTAGATTAACTCAAATCTATTCAAACACTTCAAAGTGCTACAAGTTTCTGCCTTTATATTATTCTTTACATTTTGCTAGATTAACTGGATTATGGAGTGTCTGATTGTGTTGTTATAGAAGGTGTGAGTCTTTTTTCTGTTACAGTGTCTACTAGTGCTTAAATCTCACCCTGATTTGTATATAGAACATAATCTGTACCAGATTTTCACAATATTTAGCTTGAATTTGTTGCACTTGCGAAACTTTGGAAGATGAGTTTTGAGGGGTTTGGAATCAGTCTCATCAATGTGGTTGTATACCATGGAAGCTGCAATGTTAAAGCTGTTGAAAGGAAGGTAAAAATTGCAGAATTGGTGTTGAGGATTTTGATCCTAGGATTGGGTGTTCTTGCAGCGGCTCAAATTGGGTTTGACAGTGAGGTTAAGGTCATCTTTTCCATCACAAAGAAGGCTAAATTCACTTACAGTGATCCCTTGTGAAAGAATTTCAAGTTGCTGACTACAGATATTCATCTAATTGCTACAATTATATTATTGGGAAATTCTCAGGTATACCCCTATGGTTAAGCTTATTCCCAGGTATGCCCGAGCTTTTTGAGAATTCTCAACCATGCCCATGAACTTCGATCATTTAATAAGTTATGCCCCTCCTTTAATTTTTGAAGTTAACCAAGATTAACTTTTAATTAAAAAAAAAAGGAAAAATAAAAATAAAAACCCACCCACCACCCTCATCCCTGACAAACACCCACCCCACCACCAATCACAAACCCGCAACCACAACTCCACCCCACTGCCCAAACGGACCACCTCGCAGCCACCCCACCTACCTCCCTCTTCCCTCACACACTCCCTCGCACCCCAATTCGCACCTCCTCCCTCAGCCTCCCTCGTTCGCCCCCACTCGCACAACCACCCTGAACGAAACCACCAAGCGCGCACCACCCAAACCCTCCCTGAACGAAACCCCAAAAATTTGAAATCAATTCCCCCAAATCAGTAAAACCCTAAATCAATTTGGGGGGAAATTCACGAGTGGCTGAGTGAGTTCGCAAGTGATTGGGTTGTTCGTGGGGTGTTCATGGGGTACCAGATAGAATTCATGGTGGGTGGTTTGCGAGTTTCGCGAGGTGAAATGGAGGTTCGTGAGGTGGAGTGGGGTTCTGTGGTCGAGGGGTGGGCGTTCGACGGGTGGGGTTCGAGGCGAGGGTGGTCTGAGGTGGTGGAGGGTACTGGGCGGTGGCATTGGAGCTGGGAGGTGGTAGAGCTGGGAAGGGGGTGGGTGGTTGTGGGAGGAGTCGGGTGGGTGGGTGGGTTTTTGTTTGTTTTTTTAATTTAATTTTAAGTTAATTAAGGTTAATTAATAACCAAGGGAGGGCATAACTTATTAAATAATCGAAGTTCATGGGCACGGTTGAGAATTCTCCAAAAGCTTGGGCATACCTGGGAATTAGCTTAACCACAGGGGTATACTTGAAAATTTCCCTATATTATTTTAACTTGTTGTTCTTTGTCAATTCATCTAATCTACAATTACAATTCTGAAAATTACCAATATTCCAGTAAATCCCAAATCTGAAAATTTCCAATAATCGAGTAATTCACAATTCTGAAAATATCTCTACAAATATACTTCAACCCCAATTCAAAAACAAATAATCAAGTAATCCTCAGAATTGCTCAAGCAATTCTTATGTGAAAAGCATAAAACTGATTTTAAAAAAAATAAATAAAACATACCTGTTAGATGTTTCGTTGGAGTTACGATGAGGGCTCGATGTTGGTCCTACCAACTGGGCCACCAAGGGGTATCACAGCGCTCGTGGCTACGATTTTGGGGTATTTTGGTTGTGCGGCGACGAGGATGATGAGCTCGTTGGTATCCTGCGGTGGCGGCGTTGTGCGACGGTGGCTTGAATTGTTGTGGGTTGCGGTGACGGGTCGACGTTTTGTGCTTATGTTGGTCGGCGTTTTTGGGAAGGATGGGTCGGCGTTTTGGGTCCGACCAAATGGGCCACCAGAGGGTCTGTGATTCACTACAGCAAGGTTTAGAGAGAGAGAAAGGGGGGTAATTGGAGATGAGGGTGATGAGTGTGCGAGTGAGTGAATGAGTGGGGGTGAATATTATTTGGTCCTAACACTCAAAATATGGGAAAATACGGACGATATACAAGTAAATACCTGACGATATTTAGCAACCCCCAAAAACATTGATCCCACACTGTCACTGTTCATCTGTGATGTTCCTCACTATGGGAAGGGAGAGAAGCACGTGGGGAAGGAAATCCTTCCTCACTAATGTAGCTGAGTTTATTGCAATTTTAACAAAAAAATATGTTCATGAGGATAAAAGTGATTACTAATGCCGATGCTCTTAGTACTCCCCAAAAACTAAGGCATCAATCCTTTGATCTCTCACCTCCTCTCTTTTTATTCAATCATTTTTTCTGCATTTTGGGTAGAAGCTTTAAACCAAACAGAAAAATAAATAAAAATCAAGAGCAAAAGCGTAAACCATACAAAACAAGTTTTAAACAGAATGTTCTAAACTTTGAAAAATGTGAAGTTTCCGGAAACTTTGAATTCGTCAGGGTTTCTTGTCTCTTTAATTGCTAAGAGCTGCTGAGGGAAATCAAGGGAATTCGGCAAATTGGTGCCTTTGTTGTGGTTTGACCACGGTGCCAATGTGCCATGGTGTTGCATGGGTGTGGCTGCTGTGTTGGATTAGGGGTGGGTTCGAATACAGGGGGGTAAAATAACCAAACACTAATGGTATAGAGGGAAATTTCCCTATTATTTATCCTTGATCACTCACAGAGTTTAAACCACATGCTGAAACCACACTGAATTGCGTAAAAGTATATTTGAAAGAATTGAAACTAACCAAGGAAAATTAGATGATAAAGAGTGTAAAATTCCATTCCGAACACTTCAAATCAAATGCTGAGAAATGCGGTAGAGAGAATTCGCCACAAAACCAACCAAGATTTAAGAACTCCACATTAAATTGGTAAAGATTCAGATGACCCAAACTACAAAATTTTCAATTCAACTTCAAAGTGCTGTAACAAAAAAAGAGTCGTGCTTTTACAGCTTAAAAACTACAATACTAAGATGTTTWGAGTGAAAATTAAATTCCCTGTAGAAGATCACTTCTTTTTCTCGGCTCCTCCAGCAGATCTGCAAAATTAACAAAGAAGATATACACATTTAATGTAATTATTCAACACAATCCTTCAACTTAAAAACAAGAAACTAGACAGAGCAAAATACCTCATCTTCCTGAGGACATTTGACATCTCCTCTCTCTTCCTCTTAGCCCTCTTGTGAGTTCCAAGCTTTCTCTTTGCTACCTTCAATGCACGCTTGTCCTTACCAACCTTCAACAGCTCAGTAATCCTCTTCTCATAAGGGGCGAAACCAGCAACCTCACGGATGAGAGTCCTCACAAAGTGTACCCTCTTGCTGGTTTTCTGCAGATCAGGTTACCAGCATAAACACATTAGGAAAAATGAAACACTGGAAGTCCATTAAGGAAAAATGAAGGAAATGTTGTTCACCAAAGTCGCTATATCCACTAGATAGCAGGTTAATAAAGAAATCTTACCCCTTTTCTGTCGGATGGCCTTGGAGCCAATTCCTTCTTGGTGACAATGTGACCCTTGTTCAGGCCAACAAAAAGACCTGAGTTTGGCTGTTTTGGAGCCATTACCTACCTGAAACATAAAGCGCCAAATGCACAACAATGAGCTTCGATGGTAACATTACAGAGCATAACATCACCATAAAATGCTCAAAATTCAAAGGCACAAGTAAAACACACTCAAACAACCAGACAAGTCATCAACAGAGGACAAACTATACTCGCAAAGAACACAATAAAGCCCTCTTCAACCTTTTCATGCAGCCATAACTAGGTCGGCTATCCCTAGACATTCTACATAGAGGTTTTAATGAAACTTTCCATCATTCAGGTCATCATGCCCTAACTCAACCATAGGTAAAAGAAACATCAAATCAACAATCATTTCGAAAATTCAGAAGATGCTCATGGGCTACATGGCAGTCATATTGACAATGATCAGTCGTAACTATAAATAGCTCAAAGGGATATCCTTCCGTTGCATAGCACTGTAAGTCCACTACTCCACTACTCATTCAGAAAGCTAACATCAATCTTCTCTTTCACTTAACGTGCTAAGACTGAAAGCACTTCCCTATCCTTCCCTTTCACCTCCACTTCAAGCCCATCCCTGACCCAGGGCAGGACAGGGAAATTCACTCAAATGAAACACTCACAAAACTTTAGATTCTCTAAATCAATTCACTCATTTTACATAAACCAAGCACACTTCAGGCCCGCCCCGGACACCGGCACAACAGGGTGTTCATTCATTCAAAATATTCAGTCACAAAACTTTAGATTTTCTAATTCAAGTCTTTAATTCAAAATTTCAGCCCACATTTAAAGTCATTCACTTCAATTATTCAGTCAGAAAACTTCAAATTTTGATTTTATGATATAAACAGCAAATGGACGAATCGTAAACATCAAAATTAACTTCATTTAACTTCCATGAATCAAAAAACTATAACATAACCTCAAATCACAAGCTTAAATCACGAAAATTATTCCAATAACTAAATTTATTGCAATAACAACACGAAGCTACTATTACTAATATCACAAACTTTGCAATCGATTTCAAAAACGATACATTCGAGTACTGCACCCAAAATACGCAATATAAGTACATAGCAACCCGATAATATTACGAAAAACATACATCAAAAGCTTGCTATTGTAATTAATAACGGAAACTATACGATCAAGCAAATTCAAACAGAACACTGATTTGAAAGAGCAACACACATTAATCAACGAAAAACATGAAGCAACTAAACCATATTTAACACAATGTTAATCTTAACAACAAATGCAAATCAGAAGAAACATTGAAGATATAATTTGCGTTAATAATTAAAGAGAAGTAAGAGAGAGAAATAAAGAGTTACCTGAGAGAATGAAGAGGATGATCTGGAAAAATGAAAATGAAGAACAAGAAGAAGGAAATGAAAAGAGGCAAGCGGAAGTGGTTTTGATGTAGTTAGGGTTTTTGTTTGAGCCCTTGGATTAGTTTTGGTACGGACGGTTGTGATTTGTTGATGGTGGTAAATGGTAATGTAGGGTTTAGTACTTTAAGGATGTTTGGGCTTTGGGTAAAGGCCCAACTCAGAAGTGCTGAAATTGGATTGGATCATGTTTCGCATATATTGAAGGAGTAAATGAAAATTATAACAAGATCGTTGTTTAGTCATTTACTTTTGAACGGAGCATTCGGGACATCAGAGATTGCAAAAATAAAACCCTTTTAAATTAAAGTCTATATATTATGGTTATGTTACTTATGTACAATGTTTATTGGAACGCATAATCATTTATCGTATAAAATTCTCTTTAGCTAAGATCATAAGATTCTCAAGACATCTATACCTATTATATTAAAACTCTCACCGAAACATAAAAGTTGGACAAATTGGACATGATGGATTAATTAATCATATGTCATACATGTCTACGTTGTACCTAATTTTATCAAGTTGAATGGTTAATAACTTATGATATACTCATATTTGATGGGCTAGTGTCTTTATATTTAGAGGCGGAAAATTTAATGTTCTTAACATGGGGCAACTCTTGTCCATCTCACTTAACTACGACAGAATTTGACATGAATTTAAACTGTACCACTATAATTATCACAATAAATCCATTATGATACGAGTGTATGGACTAAGTTGTTTTCACATGATACGGTTAACGATATGATTAACAAGAAAAATCAAAGTACTAGGAGCTCAATAATGATAATAATAAAGATATTTTAAACCTCAATGTATATAAACCTACCAATTGTTTGGTGTGTAATTAACTAATTACTCACAAAACCTTTAAATTAGATGGGTTTTCATAGTTGTCAACATGTGAAGCTAATCAATTCATGACATGATCTTAGCTTTTTAAGCCACCCTTTGAAAATTGTCATGTGGAGTGACCCAATTGGTTGGGGAAACCCCTAGTCATGTGAATGAAAAATTTTGAATCTATCAAAATGATGGGAGTTTTGATAAAAAAAAAAAAAGTAACAGTGTTTTTGTTAAAATCTCTTTAAATTAGTGAGAAAATTATCGAAGTATACTCCCAAATAAGTCTATATTAAATAATGCATGATGGTTTTGCATTGGTCAAGTATGCTAAGAAGAACATAAGACAACATGAAGAAAGGGAATACACAATATGTTAACCACACGTTGGACCATTTCCGAATACACAATATATTAACCACACGTTGGACCATTACCGAACTTGAACGACAGTTTTCGTTTACAGAGTAGTAAAATTTCAATCTTTTTATCGAATACGTAAGCAAATGTTTTGACATGGGAAAAAAAACATGTATTCATTTAGAGTTCGGCTAGTTGTCTAATACTCTCATTGTTTCGTATAGTAATTCTCGCAACTTTTGCAATTTTTTGTGAGAGATAAAATATTTAATTGCCGTGAGAATTGCGAGATAGAGGAAGTAGTAGTTAGGTATGTAACCACTTCATCCTCACAAAAATGGGTGTTGCACAATGCTTGCAACAATTTCTCTAGTTTCTTATTATTGTTCAAAAGTCACAACAAAATATTTGTACTTATGGTCCTAACCCCTTTTTATTCTTTTTCTCTCTTTCAATATTTTTTCTCCTTATCACGTACTCCTTTTGTTCTACTAAATTCCTACCACTTTTATTTTTCATGTTTGCCAATGCACAACTTGTATGTTAAATATCTTTAGTTTTATATTATTAAAAATCATAAAAATTGGATTTTAATAATCTACTCATTAAGACGATTCAAACTAGATCTCACTTGACTATATCCACTTTTATATATTGACGAGAAATTAGAAGATTTTACAATTTATGAAAAGTAACAGTTTTCTTTATGATAGGAATTTAGTGGCACGGATGGACTATTATTTTTCTCTCCTAGTTTTACCAAACTATACCTTTACAGATCATTAACAAATTTTGCCTAAAAAATCCTACTAATCCAATTATTGCAAGTAATGAGTAATGGAGGAAGTATAAGCTTTTGCAATAGAAAGGTTAATTAAGTAATTTCATTATCCATTTTTATGGGTTGRATTTATATCCTATCCGAATCTATCAGGGTCCTTATTTTTAAGACCCRAATAYAGATCCATACTGATCCTACAAAAATGGGCGGTCCTGAACGGATTCTCTTTCTTTTTTCCCTTCAAATGGGAAAAAACATAAAATAAATTAAAGTTTCAATGATAATTAAAAGTCTWAAACAACATAMATCCTCCTTAGGCCYTGTTATTTTAGGCTGAAGTTGGTTGAACTGAAGTAGAGTGAGCTGAAGTTGGCTGAACTAAACTGAAGTGAGCTAAACTGAACGTAAGTTGGCTGAAGTAGTTGGGGTGAGCTGAAGTATTAGTGTATAATTAATATTACCATAATTATGGTATATAATAAATATGCTAATGAGAAGTAATAATAATAATAATAATAATCATATAATAAATATAATAATAATAATAATAATGATGATGATGATGATAGATGATGATGATGATGATGATGATCGATGATGATGATGAGATGATGATGATGATTGATGATGATGATGATGATGATGATGATAGATGATGATGATGAAGGTTAGCATTGCTGCTTCATGTTCTCTGTCTACCCGTCAAACTGCTTGTGGAAATGCAACAGGGGGATCACGCCTCTGCTTGGCTTCGCGTGGTTCCGATCTCGGGTTTGGGAAGACTATGAACGATAAGACTTATCGTTCAGTTTTTGTTATCGGTTGGGTGTCCTCTTTTCTCCTTCCGGCTCCATGCTCTACTTGCTCGCGGGTTGTTGAGGAGATATTTTTGGGGATCATAATGTGTCTTGCTCGGGTTGATGGGTATCAAGCATCGTCAAATGTTGTCCGTGATACCTTCTTGACGTTTGTTATCGTTCTGGGATTACTGCTCGCAGGAGTGTTTGTTGGGTTGACTGATGGTCGATGGGGCTCTTCGACCAGCGGATGTCTCACTTTATTCTTGGGACAACGACTTGGATGTGTGTGGGACCTGACGGGCTTCTTCCTTTGACACAATCCGGGTTGGATGACTTGTACCTGGTCGGGTGGAGTGGTCGGCGGCAGCAAAGCGGAAGCGGGATAAGTATTTGGAGCGTGTCTGCCTATTGGTTACGGTTTCCTTCCTTTTTCCTTCTCTTCCTTGGGGAATTAGATAAGGGGTTGTTGCCCTTTCTGAAGCGGATTAGCGTACTCTCGAGCTTAGGACATTGGGGCACGTGTAGCTGCTCACATCTTCAGCAGAATTGGATTTGCTATAGCTAGAGGAGTGGGGGCCCAGATTGTATCTCGGCTTCCCTCCAACTTCTTGTAGATCGCCTGCTCTTTTAGTTATTTGTACTGCTTGACACGTTTTGTGTTTTTTTAATAAAAATAATAATAATAATAATAATAATAATAATAATAATATTTCAAATTCTAGAGAGAGAGGGTGAGGCGCGGTTCTTCCACGGGTTCAAGATCGCCGTCTTCCACTGTAGTTTGGGCTCCAGTTGGGTCTCCGTTCAGGCGAGCGAGGGTGAGGCTTCGTCATCTTTTACAGCGGTTAGCAGCTTCGTGGTTGCTGCTCCCCTCCGCGTCTTTCGGTTTCGGCGTGGTCTGGCGAGTTTCCAGCGTGATTGGTGGGTCGTTCTAGGGTCGGCTCAGGGGGTTTTTCTGGTGTCTACATTGCTGTTTTTGGGTGAATTTGCTGGGCAGTTTCCTTGCGTTTGTTGTGCAGTTTTGGGTGCAGGCTAGGTTCGTGTGTTGTGCTACTGTTTTTGGGTGCTGGTTCGTGTGTTTCAAGTGTAGTTTCGAGCAATTTGTAGGCGCGATCTGGGTTGTTTTAAGTGTGGTTTCGAGTAGTTTTTAGGTGTGATTAGGTGCGATTTCGGCGGTGCTTATGTGGCGGTTTGGGTGTCCGTTCGTGTTATCTTGTGGCGGGAATTCTTCTGGTTGGCCGATGTGTGCAGGATTGTGTTGGCCAGCGTGGGTTTTGGTCGGTTTCGTGGTCTCTGGCGTGCTATTGTCGTGGACTTGTTGGTTTGGAAGTGCCCTTATCTTTGACTTTGGTGCTTTTGCTTTGCTTTGACATTTGTGGTTAGGATTTTTTTGTCCTTTTCCCTTTTGTTTTTGTTTTGGACTTTTGTGCCTTTGTTATTGTTAATGCCACCACGGGTTCGCTTTCATTGTCCGTTTGTGGGTCATCATGGATGTCATGATGGTGGGGGTCATGGACTTGTTAAAAGCTACTTGCTCACTCATCTTCGAGATCGGCATTGTTGTGAGGGTGCGCGTGATGTGACTCRCAACTTGCTCACTACTGATTTGGATATTTTCACGAGAGCTGAAACGACTTTCCGTCGTATGGGTGTTTGGCTATGTGGTGATTGTTACAGGACGCATACTCTTCGTTCTAGGTGTAAGCATGAGGATGAACATGGTACTACATTTGTAGACCCGCCTGATTCTGGGGATGGTGAAGTTCGTTTCATTCTTTACAGTTTTCCTAAGCCGCCAGAACCTTCCTTTGTGGACCCTGATCTAGTTCACGATTTATCTCATCAGCATCTTCTCTCTTTTGATGATGCCCTTCTTGATCGTTTACTTTCCAAGCGGTTGTCCACCGTGAAATCTATCCCTCCCAAGTGTCRTTTGGGCTTTTCTCGGATTCTTAAAGAAGCACTTGATAATATGGTTCACAATTCGGATGACTTATCTTCTTGGGTTCGCTTGCTTGTGATGCATCTATGTGTCCTAAAAACCTTTTCTCCAAGAAGTAGTCGTAAGTGCTCTTCGACTATAAGGCGTCATCGTCAGGAAGAGTGTATTACCTCTGCTATTCGTACTTGGAGTGTGTCGGGCGGTGCTGAGCAACTTGTGCGTGATACATTGGACAGTGTATCTCCCTCTTTGTTGGATGCGGATGAGGGTAATGTATTGTCTGAGCGCAACATTAAGCATTGTAAGTGAAAGCTTTCTAACGATCGTTACACTACTGTTGTTTGGGTTCTTTCGTCTTCGGGACTTGCTCATTACAACGATGATACTCTTGCTGCTTTGGAGGTTAAGCACCCTTCTATCCCTGTTCCTGTTCTACCGGATACTCCCGTGGATCATCAACTCATTGCTGCTTCTTCTGTTGTTTTGGAGCAAATCAAGGGTTTTTGGCGCGGTATGTCTTGCGGGCGTGATAGTTTGCGTGCTCAAGACCTTCTTGATTGCCTCAGTGGTGCTACTGTTGCAATCTCTGATGAGTTGGTGGGGTCTATCACGCAGGTGGTTAATCTGTTTCTTTCCGGTGCTTGTCCCGCCGCGTTAGGTGCATATATTGTTAGTGCTCCGCTAACGCCTCTTGTCAAGCCCGGGGGTGGTATTAGGCCCATTRCTGTGGGTATTGTTTGGAGACGCCTTGTTTCTAAGATTGGAGCTGCTTTGGTTGGTCCGCGTATGGGTCGCTATTTCGGTGGCCTTGAATATGGTGTTGGTGTTCCGGCGGGTGGCGAGGCTATCCTTCATGTTGTTAATCGGTTGGTTGAGGCTCGTGGGGKTGAGGTTGGCCTAACTATGTTGTTGGTCGATTTTCGAAATGCCTTCAATTTAATTTGGTCGATCGTTCTGCTTTGATTCGTGAGGTTCGTGCTCATTGTCCTGCTCTTTCTCGCTGGGTTGAGTTTTGTTATTCTTCACCAGCTAAGTGTATATGGGGGGCATACTTTGTTGTCCTTGTCATAGGGGTGCAACAATAGGTGATCCTCTGTCTCACTTTTTCGCATGTTCTACATCCGTTGGTAGAGCGTAATCACAGGACACTACCTTTGCATAGCTTGCAGCTTGTTATTTGGATGATGGTACGTATCATTCGGTGATCCTTGGTGGTTGGGCAATTTTGCAGATATGTTCGGCGGAGGGACTATCCTTAAACCTTCATGTTAACGTGCGAAAACGGGCTCTTTGGCCTTCTGAGGACCACACGGAGTCGTCTGAAGGGGTCTTCCTCTTGATATCGTCGGCTTCCTTAGTGTTCAGTTGTTAGGTGGCCTTTTAGTGCAGTTCTCTCCTTTTGTGGGGCTTATTCACAAAGAGTGTGCGAAGACTATTGAGCCATGATGCGTTGGCTCAACTTGATGATCTCATGGAGTTGTTACTCTCCGTGCATTATGGAGTTTCCGAAACTCTAAAACTTTGGCATGCGTACTTTCCCCCCAAACTTCGAGGCGGCTCACTATCCTATTGAATTTGGTCTAAGAGCTCCTTGAACCATTGTCACACATCAGGTCTGGTTTTGGTGATTGGACTATGGCGGCTCGCCACCTACCTTTGCTTACGGTGGTTTTGGTGTTTATTCTGCGGTATGTTGGCATATGCTTCTTCTGGCATTGCGGCTGCAGTCTCTAGTTTCAACGGGTAACTTTATTCAGCATCTGACATTGTGTCTGGTTCGACTTATGATGAGCATAGGTTTTTTAATAGAATGTGAAGACTGACCTTATGCGTAACGCCGAAACTAGTGAGATCGCTGCACAGAACTATGAAGAACTGACAAATTGTATTTCACGAAGGTTACTGATCTGCTTCAAGTCCACCTTCCTTGTCTACTCCGTCAGGTTGCTTGTGGAACCCAACAGGGCGATACGCGCTTTCTGCTTGGCTTCGGGTGGTTCCGATCTCTGGTTGGGCCGTCTTATGAACGGTAACGACCTTATACGTTCGTTCTTTGCGTATCAGTGGGTTTCCGCCTATTTCATTTCGGCTTCGTGCTCTACTTGCTGGAGGTTTTTGATGGAGATATTTTGGGGTATGCATCGTGTCTGCCGGTTGATGGATATCAAACGGTCAAATGTTGTCCGCGATCTCTTTACTTCGACGTCGTTTTCATCTGGATTACGCTGCAAGGAGAAGTTTAATGCTCGGGTTGCTAATGGGATCGAGCTCTTCGACTGCAAGATGTTTTACTTTATCTTGGAAACGACGGCTTGGATGTGTGTGTTGACTTAATGGGTAATACTTCATCCTTTGACGCATCTGGGTGTGACTTCGTTCCTGGTCGGTGGTTGTGCGGTAAGCCTCAGCAGAAAGAGGAGAACGTATTGGCAGCGTTGTAGACAACTGATACTATCCTTCCTTTTTCCTTTCTTCTTTAGTGGAATTAGACATAGTGGAGTAGTACAGCATCTGAGCGGATTCAAACGTCTCAAGGGACCAGGACATTGGGGCGCGTGCAGCGCTCCACACTTTCAGTCGATAGGCTTTCGCTACTAAGCTAGGGAGTGGAGGCCAGATTTGTATCTCGCTCACCTCTAACTTTTGTAGATCACACTTGTCACTTTTTGTTGCTTGAACGCTTTCGACCCGTCTTGGTGTTTAGATAGTTTTGGTGTTTAATGATAATAATAATAATGATGAGATGATGATGATGATGATGAATGATGATAGATGATGATCGAGAAAGGATAATGAGATGATGATGATGTGATGAGATGATGAATGATGAGAGAATGAGATGATAAATGATAAAAAGGGTTTTGTTCACAACCATCGTTTATAAGGGCTGAGTTTGTCCACAAAACATCTTTAAACGTAATTTTCACAAACATCTTTTGTGAACAATGCTTGTGACCACGACTTAATCAAGCGGCTCCGGCGTTACCGGCACGGTGGTCACGTACGATTACTATTTTTTTTTTTTTGTTTTTCGACATCCAATTTCCATTTCCTTCAATTGCTATTACATTTACAGTAAGCCTGTCTCAACTCTTTGGAATACGTGGTTGCGAGATCTGGCTGATCTCCAACTAAATTTTATTTCTTTTCTTTCTCCATTATACTTCTTCATAGTCATGTTGGCATTTGTTAAATTATGTTAATATCAGTTTTGCATTTTGCTACTGGTAAGCCTATCAATAAAAAATGCAATGCCATGATCAGCTTAGAAGACGCCATTGTTAACAAGGTACAAATGTTACATTATATATTTTAATCTCAGAAACTTCACAACAATTGAGACGAGATAAATGGGCGCGCAATCAACAATAACTACACATAACACATAACAACCGAATTTAACACAGCTCGCAACTTCAGTGAAGGGTTTATAATGTGGTTGCTTGGAGCTCCAAGAGGGGAATTCATAGAACACAACATTGGCAGTCATAGCAAGTTGCATCCGGGCCTTCCATGGGGGCGGACTATATCTCGCTTTTCGTAAAGTGCACGGTTTTCTGGCTCAGCAAAGATCAGGTTAAAGCCAGCAGTTTGAGACAGAGCTTACTGTAAGAGCAAAGAAAGAGGAAATGAAAGGTTATATGTCGGAAGAACAAAAAAAAAAAAAAAAAAAAATATAATATATAATTATGCAATCAGTGACCATACACATCGGATCAACGGGGAGCTCGCCGCATTAAGGTGGTGGTCAACAAGCATGTGTCACAAAAGATGGTTGTGACCAATTACGTTTAGAAAAAAAGAATGGTTGTGACAAACTCCACCCTTACAAAGATGGTTAGTACAAAAACCCTAATATAATAATATATAATAATAATAATAATATAATGAATATATATAAAATGAAACATATTTTTAATAATAGTAGTAATAATATTAACTAATAATAAATTTTGTAAGTAATAATAATAGTGATAATAATAAATATAAGTTAATGAACACATATATTAATCGTAGTCAATAATAATAATAGAAAATACATAAATAATTAGTGTGCCATTTTATTGTAATAATATAATTTATAATAATTAATTAATATAATCCAATATAAAAAATAATATCTATCTAAATGTAGTTACACGATTTCGAACTAAGAAATATTTACTTATTAAGTGAATACAAAATGGAAAAGTATCATTATTGATCTTATAGTATAATTGAACTCATGATAAATTAAAACTAAATAAACACATTAATATAGTAATATATATATCTTCGTCGATCTAACTACCTTGGTAAGATATTTAATATTTTATAATATCAGACAATAATAATTAGTATATTAATAACTAAAAATTTTAAAGATCTAATTAATTTATACTTCTTAATATAAAATAATGATGCTGATCTTCTTCTTCTTCTTCTTCTTCTTCTTCTTCATCATCATAGATGATCAGAAATTCGAATTCAGTCATCGATGATGATCACATCATCATGAACTATCATGACTATGACAATCAGAGATGATGATGATGAATCTCGATATCGATACACATCTCATCAGTATCAGATGACAATAAGCAAAGACATAGCAAGTAAGAGATAAGAAATATAGAAGATATGTAATAGATTAAGATAATGATATCAGTAAGTAAGAAGAAGAATAGAAGATAAGAAATAAATAGTAATATTAGGAGAAGAAGAAGAAGAGAAAGAAAATAAAATGATTAATGAAGTAGAAAAGACAAAAAACTAGAAGAATTGTAAATAAAATATATAATATTATATAATAAATAAAAAATATGATAATTAAATAGTAGAAGAATATAATTCGGATAATAAGAATAATAATCAATACAATATTAAAATTGTTTTATTTTAGTTTTATTTCATGTAATTAAACATAAATAAAAATATAAATAATGAAATAACATATAATGGTTAAGTCATATATGATCACTAATAATGAAATATAGTAATAAAGAATGAAGTATACATATAATATAATAAATAATAATAAAAAATGAAGAATAAAATAATTAGGAAGAGACCTGAAGATTGTAGAGATTGAAGTCGTTGGTGAACTAAATTGAACTGAGTTGGTTGGTGAATTGAATTGACGAAGTTCGCGTCACTAGTAGAAAATGGACAAATGCTGCGCCTCAAATGCTGCGGTTACAACTATTTAAAAAAGAACACGTAGTTACAGCTTTTAGTAGATCAATATAGATTCTGACGAGTATTTGATTCTTTAACACATATCAACTGACTAGTAATATTTGATAATACCGGCTTATGGGAGACAATAATATCACATAAAATATGGTCAGCACTAATTTATTATTATTTATATTTATTATTTCTACTAAGAAATGAATTGTATCATTATCTATATTTATTTCATATCACTAGTTATATACTACAATAATTATATTTATAGTATTATTACTACTATTATAGAATATTGTTTCATTAAAAATAGAAACAAAAGCTGCGGTTTTATGTATAATCGCAGCATTGAGTATGTGTTATTAAAAAAAGAACAATATAAACCGCGGGCTAGATAATATGGGCTACGAATTGAAGCACGCGTGTAATCTCGGCCCAATACGTCACGGCCTTTTAAAAACAAAACCTAACCTTTCACTCAATTTCACTGCTCTCTTCTCCTCCTGCCTATTCACGCTGTCGCTTTCTCTCTCCTATATTCACGCTCTCCTTCTCTTCACTCTCATTTCACGCTCTCTCCTTCTCTCTTCACATCCTCTCTTCGTCGTTTCTCTGTTCTTCACTTCTCTCTTCTTTTCGGTTCTCATCTCTATGCGTAATTTCGAACCCATACGCCGCTCTTGTCGCGACCGACTTCCATTCCTGCCGCCTGCCAATGACCCTCGCCGCCTCTCTCTGCGACAACCACTCGTGCCGCTTCTATCTGCCGCCAGTTTTGGTAAGTTTTTTTTTTTGGGATTTAACTTTTCATTTAGGTTATATTATATTTTTGATTTTTATTTATTTGTTTTCGGTAATGCATTGTAAATTTAGATCTTGTATTTCTGGGTTTTGGCCTTTTGTTTTAATTTTCGAGGGCTTTCATGTTTGTAGAAAAAAAAAATCTGTGTTTTTGAAACCAGAATTTCTGTGTTTTTTATTTTACTTTTTGTTTTTCCGATTTTTTCTGTTTATATTTGCGAGATCTGGGTTGTTGATTAGTTGTTGGTTAGTTTGAATTCTTTATTATTCTGTAGTTTTTTAGGTTTTTTGAATCTCGATTTTTGGGTTTTTTTTAAGTCTGGAATTTTCTGCATATATTCGACTTAATTGTTATAATTACGAAGATATGATTTATTTCTGATTTGTTTGATTTTTGAATATGAGTTATCTTTTTTTACTTTTTGCAGATACATCAAATGTATGAGTCAAGGGTTGATTTTCGAATCTGATGTATGAGTGAAGGGTTGCTTGATTTGAGTCGAAGGATGCTGATTATGAGTTGAATCTTATTGTTGCAGAACATTGTTTCCTTGTAATGTTACTTGTAAGTGTAATACTATGTAATTACCAATTAAATTGTACAGTTTGTTTACAATTTTAATTAATGAAGTTTCTGTATTTTTTTTACATTTTATTATTCCTTAAATATTAGTTTATATCTTATAAGAATATTATTAACACGGGACATTGCAAAAATAACAAGATATAACATAAATATAATAAGTTGCTTAAAAAAAATTCTAAAAAAAAAAAAAATTGCAGCAAACACTATGCGTTTTTAATACAAAACCGCAGCATTAATGGGTCAAAATGTGCGGTTATTGCCTAAACCGCAGCTTTGTTTATTTTCTCAATTGTTGCGGCTTAAAGCTGCCGGTTTTTGAACGCGCAGCTTTTGCAGCCTTAATTAGGCGTAGCTTGACCTTTTTTGTACTATTCTGAAATTGAAATGAGAGAAAGTCACAACCAATCATACTATGAAGTACAAAATTTAAGTTAACAACAAATGAAACACATTTAAACATAAAAATTAACGTTATGAGTTTTTAATCTAATAACTCTACAAAATATATACCTTTTACTGATTCGTTAGTTGAGCACAGATGAGTTACTCGTTACGCTTGGTGAGTTTTGTTATTTTGGGTGTAATATCAAATACTTGATATTTGGATCAGTAATATGATATAACATCTCAACATTTCATGAAAAATCTTGTTAATAAAACTGGTAACGGGTTACGTATAAACTGCTCTTCTAAAAAAAACTACGACGCTTTTTTCATAAAAAAAAACCTCATTTCTTTCATTGCTTGGGACTAACTACATGGCTTCTAAATGTGATGGTAAGCTCTTTTTTTTGTTTTTTACTGTTACAATAAGAACGGCTTATGTTATTCTCTCGAAGACATGTTATTCTCCTTGTGAGACCTATCATTTCGTTTTATCGGATTTATCATTCTCTTTTGTGACATCATTATTGTCCATGTGTGCTTGTATGTTTTTCTTCGGGAATGAATTTTATTGATGAAGATTAACGCATGATTACAACAAATTTTTGTTCTTCCACCACATTCAAAAGAATCAAATAAAATTTTCTTTCAAAACTACTATTGCAGATCGATAGAACGCYTGGTGAAAAGCTGTATGAAGAAGCAACAATGTAAAAGAGGAGCAATTGTACCAACATATATCTCTTATAGTGATCTAGGTTTTGTCAAAGTTGAATTTAATTTGATATATTTTGATATGTATTTGGTTGCTACGGATTTTTTTATTGTAAATGTCATATGACTTTCATTTAATGAATTAGTCTTCCCTTTCTTAAAAAAAAAATCTGACAAACGAATCTGATTCCAAATCCTAGAGGAGGACCCAACCAAATCCGTTTTATTTTTTTAGGAACGAAATCCTATTCGGATCCATCATTTTTGTAACCAGATCCATTTGATCTGAATCCGTAGGTTATCAAGAATCACGACATAGCCCAGTGTCATCTTTAATACTGCCGACATACTCCATCCCCATGATCTTCGAGCTAGGAGGTGTAGTCGATCTGGATACAATGAATTCACCCTATCGTTAAACCACTGTGGTCAATTTAATCAAATATCAATATTTTAACCATTTTATTTTAATATATTATGTTAGATGACTTAAATTTTTTTAGGGAAATTCTCTTTGGTAGGTATGAGTTTTTGCGAATTTTTTTTTGTAGGTATGAGTTTTTTTAATCCCTCTAATAGGTATGAGTTTTATTCAAATTCCCAACCATGGGTATACTAAGGAATATTCCGTTAAATTAAATCAATTGCCAAAGAATATTCCATTAAAACCCACCCCCAACCCTTAAAACCACCGTCAACCTAAACTGCCACCCCTCCCCTGCCACTGCTTCTTTCTCCCTCACCATCTGCTGGGCCCATGACCGCTGCCACCATCAGTCTCTCTCCTGACCAAAAACCCAACACCAATATCTATCACGTTCAACCAAAACTACACACGGATTTTGCCAATAATACCTAGAAATTCGCCCATCCAATATCTGTAACAAATTGAAATTGAAGGAAAATTTCCGCAATTAATCGGCCCAAAAACAGAGCATGAATTCAGCAAAGGAAACTCACTAAATTTGATCAATTTAGTACCAAATAGCAGTGAAAAGCTGGATACATTCAACAATCCGTGTCGGTGATGATTTGAAGCCAAGAAACGCAGGAGAGCAATACCCGCAAGAGTTCGAATTTCGTCCCGAAACAGAGGTGAAAGCAGTATTTCTTATCAAGAATCAGAGAGGGGCAGCATGGGGTGGGGGAGGATGTTTGAGGGGCGAGAGTAGGGGTTGGTGGTGGTTGTTAGGGGCAAGCGTTAGGGTTTTCACGAAATTAGAGGGATTATACCCACGATTAAAAATTAGAGTAAAACTCATACCTATTACTGTAGAGCTATAAATGGGTCGACCTGGGTTGGGTTCAGGTCGACCCATTAACATTATTGGGTCAAAACCCTTAACCCGAACCCAGCCTGTTAAGGTTAATGGGTTGAGATTTTCAACCCAACCCAACCTGATTTTGACCCATCAACCCATTATTAACAATTAACTTTTTAGTATCTAGAAAATTAACCTGATTATGACCCAATAAGCTGACAATTAAAAGCCTTCATACAAACAAGTATTGTATTACGAAGTACAAAGAAGCAAAAGAAGGACCAATAGATCAGCCATTCAAAGTAAATATGGGCCAAAAATGTGAAAACCCACAATAGAAGCTAAGTAGAAAATATAAGAGCTTTATAAATTAGCAGGTTCATAGGTCGACCCAATCCACTAACCTAACCCATTTAATAAATGGGTTAGGTGGGTTGAAATCAGGTTGTAAATTTCAACCTGACCCAACCCATTAATTAAATAGGTTGGGTTGGATCGACCCAATAATCTTAATGGGTCGAAAATCTTGACCCAMCCCTTTATTAATGGGTTGGGTTTGGGTTGGATTGATGGATTGAATCAGTTTTTGCAGCTCTACCTATTAGAAGAGGATTAAAAAAAACTCATAATTACTAAAGAGAATTCGCAGAAACTCGTATTACCAAAGGGAATTTTCTAAATTTTTATTCTCATCTGGTCGCAATGGATGTCAAAAATGCTTGAATTTTAAACCTTTCGTGATTGAAAAATACCAGTCCATTTACATCCTATAATAAGCTGGCAGATTGAAAACCAGAAATAATTCGAACAAATTCTGATTTAATCGCGAAACTTGGCTTTTGCCCTCCAGTTCAATCTGAAAGATTCCAGATTTTAACCACAATGTTAGGAAAATAATATAGGCCCTAACACACAAATTTCAAAAAATTCATGACTGATTTGAGGATCCCTTCAAAAGTTAACAAAAGACGAACTCTAAATTCAATTGCTCATCATTGCAAAAATTGTGCCAGTTGTAATTGTGCTCAATTTGATCATCGTTGATACAAAATCGTAATCAAAATTACCTTTTGTTCCTTTATTCTAACAAAGGATCAAATTAAATTAAATTGACGATTCAAAACCAAATTAGAGTGTCCCAAACTCAAGTGATCGCAAAGAAACAACCAAATTCATGAATTCAGATATGTAATAATTAGTGTATATATAAAACCAAATTCATTCAGCAAAAATACAGCACTACAATTACAACAACACTCAATTACACAACAATTGGTCACAAATCACCAATGATAATTATTACAGCAGAAACTGGAATTCGGTGAATTAAAAACAAAACCCCAAATCACTGCTTCTTCTTNTTGTTGGTATTGGTTCGACCTTTGATGATGCATTAGGTCTTTTTAATAGAACTGTGAAGACTGACCTTATGCGTAACGGCCGTAACCCTAGTGAGATCGCTGCCACAAAGCTCATGAAGAAACTGACAAATTTGTATTTCACGAAGGTTACTGCATCTGCTCAGTCCACCTTCTCCTTGTCTACCCGTCAGGTTGCCTTGTGGAAATCCCAACAGGGCGATCACGCTTCTGCTTGGCTTCGGGTGGTTCCGATCTCTGGTTTGGGCCAGTCTATGAACGGTAAGACTTATCGTTCCGTTCTTTGTTATCRGTTGGGTGTTCCGCTATTTTGCATTTCGGCTTCGTGCTCTACTTGCTCGCGGGTTTTTGATGGAGATATTTTTGGGGATCATGATGTGTCCTGCTCGGGGTTGATGGGTATCAAACCCCGTCACAATGTTGTCCGCGATACTCTTCTTGACGTCTGTTTTCAATCTGGGATTACTGCTCGCAAGGAGGTTAATGCTGGGTTGACTAATGGGATCGAGCTCTTCGACCTGCAGATGTTTTACTTTATTCTTGGAACGACGGCTTGGATGTGTGTGTTGACTTAATGGGTTCTTCTCCTTTGACGCAATCTGGGTTGTCTGACTTCGTTCCTGGTCGGGTTGTGGCGGTAGCAGCTCAGCGAAAGAGGGAGAAGTATTTGGCGCGTTGTAGGACAATTGGATACGGTTACCTTCCTTTTTCCTTCTCTTCTTTAGTGGAATTAGACAAGGGGAGYAGTAGCACTTCTGAAGCGGATCCAAACGTTCTCAAGGGACCAGGACATTGGGGCGCGTGCAGCTGCTCACATCTTCAGTCGGATAGGCTTCGCTATAGCTAGAGGAGTGGGGGCCCAGATTGTATCTCGGCTCCCCTCTAACTTCTTGTAGATCACTTGTCCTTTTTTGTTGCTTGTAACGCTTACCACGTCTTGGTGTTTATGTAACGTTTTGTGTTTATGATAATAATAATAATGTGATGATGATGATGATGATTGATGATGAGCATGATGATGATGATGATGATTGATGACTTGATATGATGATGGATGATGGATGATGATGATGTATTGATGATATGATATGATGATATAATGATTTAATAATAATAAGGTTTTTTTTCCACTAACCATCCTTTTAAAGGTTGTGAGTTTGTCAACAACCATCTTTTCAACGTATGTCACAAACCATTCCTTTTTGTGAACAAGTGCTTGTTGACCCACCAGCGCTTAATGCCGCGACTCGCGCGATTTGACGGCACGTGATGGTCACGTATTCATTATTTTTTATTTTTTTTTTTTTTTTTTTTGTTTTTTCGACACTACCTTTCATTCCTCAAATTTGATTTCAATCAATACCAGTAAGCTCTGTCTAATCCTTTTGGGAATACGTGGTTCGCGATCTTGGCTGATCTCAACTAAATTCTTACTTCTCTTATTCTCCCATTTACTACTGGTCTCCTCATATCATATCTTGCCATCTGTTAAAATTGTGTATATTAATCATTTTGCCATTTTGCTACTGGTAAGCTAAGCAATAAAAAATTGCAAATGCCATGTCATGCTGTATCTGATAAGTACGCCATTGTTAACAAGGTTCAAAACTGTTACATTTATATCTTTATTAACCGAAACTCAATTGAAGGATAAATGGGGCAAAATCAACATCCATACTAAACCCTAACACAAACGTAACACACAGAATTAACACAGCTGCACACTTCGTGCAGAGGGGTTTTTTATTAATAGTGGGTCTGTTGGAGTCCAAGAGGGGAACTTTCACTAGACGCACAATTGTCAGTCATAGCAGTTTAGCATCCGGCCTTCCCACGGACACTATATTTCGTCTTGCTTTAAATATCGTAAAAAAAGTGCACGGTTTTTTGGCTCAGCAAAAGTAGGTTAGAGCGCAGGTTTGAGACAGAGCTTCTGTTAAGAGAGCAAGAAAGAAGGAAATGAAAGTTAGTGTCGAAAGAACAAAAAAAAAAAAAAAAAAAAAAAAATAATATAATAATAATAATTAGAATCACGTGACCATCACATGCCGGACAACGCCCGGAGCCCGATTAAGGTGTGTGGCAACAAGCAATGTGTCCAAAAGATGGTATCTGTGCTGGTGACAATTGACTTGTAGAAAAGATGGTGTTGACAAACTCCCTTATAAAGATGGTTCGTGAACAAAAAACCCTAATAATAATAAAATAATATAAATAATAATATAATAATGAATATATAAAAATGAAACAATATTTTAATAAGTTATTAATAATATTACCTAATAAATAAAATAATATTGTGTATAATAATAGTGTAGTGAATTAATATAAGTTAATAAACAATATCATTAATCTATTATAGTAGCAATATAATAAAATAATAAATAAATAATAAAATCGTATGTGACCAATTTTAATTGTAATATATATATTAATAAGTAATTATTAATACGTAATCAATAAATAAATAAGTACTTTTCTAAGTAGTTATAACTTTCGAACTACGATATATTTTACATATAACGTGAATACAATGGAAACATATCATTATGTCTTAAGTATTAACATGAATTTCAGAAAATTAAAACTTAAAAATTAACAAAAACATCAGATAATACTACCGTAGAACTTAACGTGAAGATAATAATAAAATAATATGTAATAATGATAATAAGTAAATAATAATAATAATGTAATCAAAAATAATAGATGATGATGATGATTGATGATGATGAGAGTGAAGATGATAGATGATGATGATTTGATGATGATGGATGATGAACTGATATGATGATGAGAGCAGAAGAAGAGAAGAAGAAGAAGCAAGAAGAAAGAAGAAGAGAGAAGAGAGAAGAAGAGAAGAACGAGAAAGAAGAAGAAGAAGAAGAAGAAGAAAGAAGACAGAAGAAGGAAGAGAAGAAGAAGAAAAGAAGAAGAGAAGAATTACATTAATAATAATATAATATAATAATAATAACTGAATAATAATGATAATATATAATAATATAATAATAATCAATATAAAATTAATAATAATAAGAATAGAATAAATAATATAAATAATATAATTAATAATCTAATAATAAGATAACGATAGAAGAAAATCATAATAATAATTAATTAATAATTAATAATAAAAAATGCTTAGAATAAAAAATTAGGAAATAAAGAGGCTGAGTTTGGTAAGGATGAAGTTCGTTGCTGAACTAAACTTGACTGAGTTGGTTGGCTAATTGATATTGACGAAGTGCGCTCAATTTTTGGTTTTGTTTGGTGATCGATGAGGACTCGTAGAAATAAATGGTTATTCTATGGAAGCAGTAGAATGCTGCGGCCTCAATATTGCTGGCGTATTTGTTTATGTAAGAACCGCTTTTTTTAATGTAGGATATGGATGTGCATGATATGAATTGTCCGTGGGCTAAGGGTTCATTGGTTAAACAATCTTCTTAGTCATGCATTGTTATAGTTTTGCTGACCTCGCGGTGGTTGTGATGACGGTCTTAGAATGAGATCAATTTAAGTTAAAAATTAGATGCGTGGGGAGAGGGAAAAGAACGGAAAGGAGATGGTGAATATTAAGTAACAGGCGATATGCTTTGTTGCGTTGTGGTGTTTGTGATTTTAATTATGTATCAACGATCGGCTTTTGTTTTGGTATACTGAAATTGTTGCAGATTATTGTAGGATATGTTGTGTATTTTTTGAATAAAAGAGTTAGGAAAATTGATGTAAGTAACATATTAACGTATTACATCCGGGATCTTTAGTGTTTATATATTTTAAGATGTGGTGGTCTGAAAGCTTGGGAATTGTGAGAAAGGGCCAGTTGTGCTGTTATAATCTCAATAGTTCCCGTAAATATTTCCACGGCTTCGGTTTTAAATAGACGTATCGGGATAATCTTCTTATAATGCAATCGTCATACTTAACAAGGCATTTACGCCTTCCTACCGTTCTCTCTCGTGTCTTATTCATTTTACTTAGAGGGTGGTCTAACGCAGTGTATCTCGTGTCTACTTCCTGTTTGGACCAAATAGGTTGGGTCTACGGTTATCTGATTTTTATTAATGCTACTGCGGTAGTTTGACCTACTGGCGTCCTACATCGCTTCTCTCTCATACTTTCCTTCTAGGTGTCTATCTGTCAGTTTGCTATCCTCACATTTTCTCTATTTGGATCAATTATTTCACATCCTTACTTCTTGTTCTATACATGAATATTTCATATCTCTTTTTATCTATCACATTTCTACTATTAACAGTTTAACTCGATTATTTTCTACGGTTGTTTATAATATCATATTTTTCATTCTTTAGATATTTAATTAGTATTACTTTTTAATTTTATGCCTATTATATGTGGCATTTTGGTGGAACTTTGAGATTTATGTGTGCAGTTTAATCTTTAAATGGAGTCATGTTTAAGTACCTGTTCCTCCATTCTGGTGCTCTCGTCGTCATCTTGTTATGTATTTTGGCTGACCGAATCTTCCCCTTCCTGCCGGCCGCCAATTTTGAACCCTCGCGCTCCTCTCTCGTATGTGCGTTCGTTTGTGCCGGTCTGGGTGCCATTATATATATAATTACTGCCGCCGTTTTGGTTTTTGGTAATGTGTGTTTTAATGTTTTTTGGGGTGTGCAATTTCAACAAATTTTTAATTGTAAAGAGTTTGTATGTTTATATTTCCTTGTGACTTTTGTAATTGTGTTTAGGTTTCTAGTTTTTCTGGTATAAGGTATTGGACTGATGTATTTATTATATTTGATCTTTTTTCTGGTATTTATTTGGACGTTTTGTTTTGTAAATTTTCGCAGGCTTTTTGCATTTATTTGTGTAAATAATAAAAATCTTGATTAAATATTTAAAGGTGTATTTTTGCTTGTTAGTTTTTATAAACAAAATTAATTTGTCGGGTTTTATTTTTGTTTTTTCCGTATTTTTTTTAATGATAAATGTAAATATGTTTTATATTCCTGACGAAAGTAAAGGTGAACTCACGTTTAGTCGCGTTAATTAAGTTTATTATTGTTGATTTTAAGACTTTATTGTTGTGATTTGTTACGAATTTTTCTAATTTTATTATTTCAATGTTATGTGTTTTCTTTTTAGGTTTTATGTTGAATCGATTCTTTATTTTTGTTGTTAGTAAGAAATGCTTTTCTTAAGTTCTGGCATTTTTTCCTTTCTTCGTTTGTTTTAAATGCCATATAATTCGACGTGTAATATAGTTAAATATTTATAATATTCGTAGATTACATTGATGTTAGTTTATTCGATATGCGCTATTTGTAAATTTGAAATTTTTGTAAATATAGATTTATCTTTTATTTTTTAGTTTTTGATTGCATGAATAGAGGAGTATCATACAGATTATTATAAATTATGTAGTCCAAGGATTAGGTGGTTATTTTTTATACGAAATCTGATTTGGTGTGAGAAGATCCGACACAGGAGTTGTGATTTCCCTGAAAAAATGAGAGTGAAGTCGGAAAGACTGCCGAAAGCTGATTTTATAGAGGTGTTGTTGCTAATCTTAATGTAATCAGTAAGGATATCATGTATTTGTATCCTTGGTATGTTATATCTTTTTGTAAATATTTAATTACTCTATGTAATTACCAAATTAATTTGTAACAATTTTGTTTGACAATTTTAATAATTAAATATGAAGTTGTTCGATGTATTTTTTTACTTCTATTTTATTCCTTCAATTTTATTGTTATATTCTTATGAAGAAATATTTAATTCACTAGATCACTGACGTATTGAAAAAATATACAAGGATTAGTGAATCAATAAGATATTAATACGTGCCTTTAACAAATAATCTTCGTAAAAAAAAAAAAAAAATTTGCAGCAAAAGCTGCGGTTTTTTAATACAAAACCGCAGCATTTAATGGTCAATGTTGCGTTTTGCCTTTAAAAACCGCAGCTTTGTGTTATTTTCTTCAATTGTTGCGAGCTTCAATAAGCTGCGGTTTTTTGAACCGCAGCTTTTGACTTTAATAGCAGCTTTCTTTGATACCTTTTGGTGTGGACTTGGCTGAAATATTGAAATGAAGAGAAGTCAACAATTCAACATGATTGAACAAGTACAACAATTTAAGAGTTTCAAACACATGAATATTGAATATACACATTTTACACCTAAAAGAAATGTAAACTAAGTATAAGAGTTTTTAATCTAATTAACTATTACAAAATGAGATATAACTGTTATACTTGACTTCCGTTAAGTAATTTGAGCAACAATTGAGTTATCTCGTGAACGCTTGGGTGAGTTTGTTTATTTTTGGGATGTAATATCAAATATTTGAAATATTGAGATCTATAATATGAAATGGATACATTCAATTATTTTCATAAAAAACCTTGTTTTAAAATACTTGGTAAAGGGTTAACGTATTAACTTCTCTCTCTAGAAAAAAGAGACCTAGACGCTTTTTTTATAAAAAAACCTTCATCTAAATCATTGCTTGGCTTATCTCATCAATGCTTCTAAAGGTTTGGTTGATGGTTAATGCTCTTTCTGTTTGTTATTTACTGTTTACAATAGACGGCTTATTTTATTACAATCTTCTTCAACATGTTATTCTCCTTGTGAACGAATTTGGATAATGAGAAAAACTCTACTCATTTACAGAATAAGTTGTGATCTTGATCAATCATTCGTCCTTTTGTGAGCATCGATTTATCTGATACCTATTCGTGTGAATCTTGCGTTGATAGTGTTTTCTTCTTGCGGAGATGAATTTTGTATTGTATGGAGATTCATATTAGAACGCTTTTATGATTACAAACAGCAGTGAATGTGGTGTTCTATTTCCCACAAGCATTCAAATGATACTCAAATAAATTCTTTACATAAAAACTTGAACTATGCGATCGAGGGTGTGATAAGGTATCTGTTGTGGTTAGGAATGGCGTTGTGTTAAAAAAGTGCGGTTTGAGTAAAGATGAGCAACAAATGTACAAGCGGAGTTAGCCAATTCCTGTACCAGCGGTAGTAATATGTGACTTTGTTATTGATCTAGGGTTTTTGGTCAAAAGTGCTCTTGGTGAGACATCCAAGTGGTATGTACTGGTTGGAAGAAGCTGGGAAAGACGATGAAGGATGAATGAGAATGAGAGCGTCTATGGGATTAATTTAGGTAAATTAAAAGTTGGGATTACAGGTTTTTTAGGTTTTTGTAGGGTTTTGGGTAATTTCTTTGTGGATGATGTTTTGTTTAAGTATTGGTATGGGTGTGGATTATTTTTAAGATGATTAAAAGAATCTAATAATTTGATTATTCTTTTTGGCTTGAATTTGTTATTTGTGTTTTGCTACGGAATTTTTCTTGGAGGTATCCCTTTCTCGATAAATTTAATCAAAGACTAACGTGTAAGTATATCAGAGTTATTCATCATTGTGCACTATAATTAGTTTTGTGCCATTGTTGGTAATTGTGTGACTACAATTTGTATCATCTGTGTTGTTATGCGAAATCGTAATCATAAATTTACTCTTTTTGATGCCTCTATTTCTTATAAGGATCAAGATTAAATTGAATAAGATTGACGTTAGTTCTAATTATCTAAACATTTGAGAGTGTCTCAGAACTCAAGTGTGATCATCTAGAGAAACAACCAAATTTTCATGAATCGATTTATATGTAATTAATTAGGTTTTTCTATATTAAAATATTCATTCTTCATGGCAAAATACAGCATGCGTGAGCGAGTAATATGACTAACCTAACCTATTCGAATTACTAACAATGAGATTTGGTATCTAACAAGATCACCAATGGATAATTATTACAAGTGCCAGAAATAGTTGGTTCGGTGATAATTAAAGAGCAAAACCTCCTATAATCACTGCTTAGCTTTCTTACGATACACAAACTCCCATTATCTTTCGTTCAGTATATGAATCGAATCGATGGTAAGCTAGAAGAATTAAGTGACAATTAACCTCAATCCTTCTTCCACCGCTGTTGCTTGCGCGCCCGTTGCATTCACGCGCGAGACTGAACCGGAGACCGTTTTGGTTCTGCAGAGGCGTGCGCGCCGGCGGAACTAATAGAGTCGTGACTATGAGTTGCTTGATGATGTCGGGAAAACTTCGCCGAGTGGCTTTGAGACAGACAGGATTCTGAGCTGAGGTGCTGATAGGTAACCCGTAGTTTGAAACTGTGGGTGACTCTCATGTTGCTGCGTCAGATGATGGGCTTTCTACCTATGTACTGTGCGCATCGTCTTGTAGGTGTATATGGTGGCTGCCAATGCTGCTGTAATCGCATGAGAGTGCTTGGTTAATATAAAATGTTACTTAATGGTTATTTTTGGTTGGGGTTCAGAGTGTCTTGTTCAGGCTTGCGTGTAATTGAGAACTACAGCTTATAAGAGGGGGTTGTCGGTTCGGAGTAATTTGCTCGAAACGTCTCGTTGTTCTTTAGGATTGTTTGAGTGCATATTGTTTGATATGTTTATGTGGATTTGTCGGGTTCATTGTGGGAGAGGGTGAACGTTTATGGACTATTTGGAGGGTATTGTGAAAGATGATGGATGGGTGGTATGTTAGTGAATGAAATGAAATTGTGTTGAGGAGGGGAAGACTAATTTGGGTGCAGAATGAAGCGTTTCATGGTGGGAAGAAGAAAGAGAAGGGAAGGTTGGTTGGTTGTTGATTGATTAGTGGATGAGGAGGAGAGAGAAAGTTGAGGGATAGGGTGGGTTACGATAACCCATCTCATGGGGTTAGTGTTTTCATGTGTTAAGGTGTTACACTGTTACTGGAGGACGACTAATTGACTAACCATCACTTTAAAAGCCAAAATAATGAAATTAATGCTTAAATATAATCTGAGGCTATGTTTAATATTACCCAATTTAATTTTATACGGAGTAATTAGATAATTCTCGAGCATATGCTCGATTTCTAAATAAAATAAATGTTGTTTCAAACTAATTTAATCAAAATAAAAGATTTTAAAATTGTAATTATTTTAAAATAAGTTTTTATTTTGAATAAATAAATAAATTTATAGTTATATATTAATTAATTAAATATATATCAAAAACACATTATTAAAATTCATTAAATGTTTTTTTTTTACCTTTTTATGCAATAATTTAAAAAATATATTTAGGAGAGAAACTTGAGAGGGAAAATGTGACAGGTGGGGATTGCTTTAATAAGGTTTATTAGATTAGGTTAGATTAGATTAAAGAAATGGTGGGGTGCCTTGATTATGAGCCCATAACCCCACCGTGTTAGAGGTAAGGTCGACAATCTCAGCTGTACCCATTGGATCTCCGATTCACCCGATCCAAATAAGGCTATGTTTTTTTGGTCGAAGTTGGCTGAACTAAAGTAGAGAGAGTCGAAGTTGGCTGAAATGAACTGAACTGAACTAAAGTTGGTTAAACTGAAATGAAGTGAAGTTGACTGAAATATTTGAGGAGAGCTGAAGTTTAGTGTAATAATTAATAATTATCATTAAGTAATGGTAAACTAATAATAACGATGAACAAATAAAATAATGTTGTATAATAATAGTTGTAATAATAAATATATAATACATAGTAATAAATAATAATAATAATACTAAATAAATAAGATATATAAATAAAATAAATATGATTATTTTGATTAGTAATAATAATAGTTAAATTGCGAGTCATAAATAAAAATAAATAATAGTTATCACTATTTTGAAACAAAATATTTTACATTATTATGTGAAGAAAAACGATAAAAAGTCTTTATTGTCATTGAGGAAAGAGCTGAAGTTTGGAAAGGCTGAATGTTGTCGATAACAAAACAACAGCAGCAGCAGCAAGCAGCTAGTGATGGCAATTCAATTCGGAATCCGACATAATCGCGCCGATCCGAGGAAAAATATCCGCTCCGAATCCGATATAAATAAATCCGACTCCGACTTCGTTAAAAAAATCCGACTCCGAGTTAGAAGAGCCGAGTCGATCTCACAAAAACCGCCTATAAATCCGACTCCGACATTTATACATATTTATCATTATAATTTTTATATTATGTAAGGCTACTTATATATAATACATAGTAAACTTTATTCATATAAAAAAAGAGTAAATATAAGAAAATTAATAGGGAAAAACAAAAAATACCACTAGAAAGATGACGATTTTAAAATATATATAATATAGGGAGCAAAATGTGAATTCAAGTCGGATCGGAGTCGGAGTCGGATCTCGGATTTAAAAATCGGAGTCGAGGCCGGATTTTCGGATTCGGACTCGGAGTCGTGATGTTGATTTATAACTCCGACTCCTCTATAGGGTCCGTAGTCGATTATCATAATCCGCTCCGAGTCCGGTCGTTGCCATCAACAGCAACAGCAACAACAACAACAACAACAACAACACAAAACAACAACAACAACAACAACAAAACAACAACAAAACAACATACGAACAACAACCAACACATCATCATTAAAGTAAGTAACATATCAATCAATCAGAGCCTTAACCATAAGTGGGGTTGTAACATGAACAAAGTGATTAGTCCAGAGGTCATTCACATGAATTGTCCTCTCCACTCCTACAACGAGAGTCCCGTCCTCTGAAATCCAACAATTCAACATCCTTTTATAACTCCTCCCACCTAAGTCATTTCGATCTCTCGCTCTACCTCATCTTAAAAGTGTCTTTGATCCGACATTCAAGCTCTCGACGGCTACCCAGAGTCTCGTCTCAATCGCCCAATAACGCAACTGTTTTCCCTAACTGTTTGCAAATACTCGCAATCCAACCTTTGCTGCACATATACCTCATTGTCTGATTCTATCACGCGAGTATCTCCACATCCATCTCACATATCGCATCTCGGTGACCCTACTTTTGAATAATGCTCTTCTTGGAGCCCATCCGTACCATAGAGCAATACTGGTCGAATAGCAGTCCTGTAGAATTTTCCCTTCAACCTTAGAGGGATGYTTCGATCGCACAACATACACTCCCGTAGCCTCTCTCCATTTAAGCCACCCTGACTTAATCTTGTGAGCCACATCTTGATCAATATCACCATTMTTTTGGATGATTGACCCAAGGTACTTAAAGCATTCACTTATAGCGAGATCTTTTCCGTCCAACCTCACCACTCCATCAACAGGAGGYTAGAATTCCATCCCACATCGGAAGTTAAGGAGAACAAAGTCTACTATATAGAGTAGATTGATACCTCAACCTAGTAGAGACCTTTTGGGTGGGTAACAAACTCACACCAAAGCAAATCCTTGCAGGTTAGGCCCAAAGAGGACAATATCTACTATTGAGCTCCTATTCACACCAAGGGGTGTTACAATAGTAGTATAACAAAACTAAAATAATTAGGAAAGAGCTGAAGTTTGGTGAAGCCTGAAGTTAATTGAACTGAACTGAACTGAAGAGAACTGAAGTTGGCTTAAATGAATTGAAGTACCATAGAATTAAACCCAAAAGAACAGGACCTAAATGGTTGAAAAATGAAAACCCGAAAAATATGGATGATGGATGGGTCAGTTGTGGATGAACAATTGAATATACACCTAACCAACCACCCAATCTAAAACCAAACTTGCACTATTCACCACAGCAAGCATTTGTGTTTTTAATGCCCAATTTTACCGGCCGTCAATAAAACGGTCGGTAAAATACCCATTACCAACCGTTTATGACGTAGATGTTAATTTTCGACCGTTTTTTGGAATCGACGGAGTTCGCCGACCATTTTGTACTTTTACTTGTACTTTTGACCCAACTTTATTTTATTATACACCATCCGTAACGTAAAACTTGCAACACTTTTTATATTTAGGTGTAACAAAAAACTTGCAATAATTGTACAATTTTTCTCAGTTGATAAATTATTAATGGATAAATTACTATATTTTTGGGACCATTTTTGCTAATAATTTTGTCCTTTTCTTGCCATATTATTTCTCTCCTTTTATTTTTGGGTCTCACTTCACTAATTCACAAGCTAACCCACTATTAGCKTATTTTGCATTGAGATGATTGYTAATACAATTGTTTCATTTATTCCGTTACGGAAGGAATAATAAATTATTCCTAGTTTCCCCTAAATATATAGTAAATGCACAAAATAATATGGAAC
>SNQN01000305.1:120395-144678 GCA_008642245.1 Bassia scoparia
CAGAACAGTTAAGGAACAATTGTACGCAACCGGAATAATACAAAAAAACAAGAAATTTAACGAGGTTCGACTTCTAATAAATCTACATTCCTTCCTCACTCAACTCTTTATAAAATAACATCAGAAGAATAACAAGGATTAACTCAGATCAATTACCTAATGCACCCATGACGAGACAATCCACAACAACCAACTATGGTTTTCACCAACTGTTAACCTATAACGGTTCAAATGAAGTAGTCCAAGAACACTTCCCCAATTGCTCGACCTATCAAGCAGTCAAGTACACAGCTTTTCTCTCGAGTAATTCACATAACATGCTACATAGAAGTATATTTTGGCTCTACTTAGTATTAGAGTTTATGCTAGGTTTTGTGTAAGAGAGACAGTATTGCTTCAATTAGGTTTTTCAGAAATCATGCAAAACATGATGAGATCTGAATGCAAGGAAGGTCTTAAAAAGCTTTGGTTTGGAAATCAGGATTATGTTGTGAGAATATATTTTGCTTTACTTGATTAAATCACTACGAAAATATCCTTGATATTATTTGCTCCAAATATATCAAGCCAATATATTTTGATTCTCCTCATCATATAAATATCTCCGCAATCAAATATGCGATTGTCTTTTTTCAAATACATTTTACGCGGAAAGACGAACTTCCTTAAAATAAGTTTATGAGTAAACTCTAGCAGACTAATCCAGATATGTTCCGTTTTGATCCAATTAGTTGTGTTTACTTTTGTTGTGTATGCCAAGTAACCGAGATTCTTGTCATCCACAACTAAACTCTTCACACCACATACACACACACACACACACACACACACACAACACACACAACACACACACACCAACACACACCACACACACACACACACACAACACCACACACACACACACACACCACACACAACACAACACACACAACACAACACACCACACACACACACAACACACACACACACACACACACACACAGCACACACACACACACACCACACACAACACACACACACACTAGTCTGCTAGAGTTTACTTCATACAACTTATTTTAGGAAAGTTCGTCTTTCCGCGTAAAATGTATTTGAAAAAAGACAATCGCATATTTGATTGCGGAAAGATATTTAAATATGATGAGGAGATCAAAAATATATTGGCTTGATATATTTGGAGCAAATAATATCAAGGGAATATTTTTTTCGTAGTGATTTAATCAAGTAAGCAAAATATATTCTCACAACATAATCCTGATTTCCAAACCAAAGGCTTATTTAAAGACCTTCCTTAGCATTCAGATCATATCATCATGTTTTTGCATGATTTCTGAAAAACCTAATTGAAAGCATACTGTCTCTCTTACACAAAACCTAGCATAAACTCTAATACTAAAAGTGAGCAAAATATACTCTCTATGTAGCATTTATGTTGAATTACTCGAGAGAAAAAGTCTGTGTACTTGAACTGCTTGATAGGTCGAGCAATTGGGGAAGTGGTTCTTGGAACTACTTCATTTGAACCGTTATAGTTAACAGTTGGGTGAACAACCATAGTTGGTTGTTGTGGAATTGTCTCGTGCATGGGTGCATTAGGTAATTGATCTGAGTGTAATCCTTGTTATTCTTCTGAGTTTATTTATAAAAGAGTTAGAGTGAGGGAAGGATGTAGATTTATTAGAAGTCGAACCTCGTTAAATTTCTTGTTTTATTTGTATTATTCCGTTGCGTACAAAATTGTTCCTTAACTGTTCTCACAATCAATCGAGAAATTTATGACACTTAACAAATACTCATTTCACCCCTCTCTTGTGTATCTTTTGCACTTTCATTGCAAAGGTGTAGCTGAGGTTTCGAATTGGTTGTGATTGCAAGGGTGGTGGTTGCGAATGTTGGGTTGCAAAGGTGGTTGGGTGGTTGAAGAGGAGGATGGATTAGATTGATTTAGGAAAAATTAACCATGKTTAAGCAAAATAATCCATTAAGGTGATATTGTGTGAGGATATCAAACCTCACGGGTATATTATGGACGRAATTTTTTGCAGGGGTATATCGTAGAAAACGCGAAACYTCAAGGATATTTTTATAGAAAATCTCATTTATCTTTCTACTAAAAATTACAAATTTTTTAATATCTCATCCGTTAAGTTTCATATATCAAGCAACTTTATATAGGAAAATTCTTAGTCAATCCAGTGGATTGACAAAAGTTGTCAATCCAATGACATTTGGTAAATAACCAAAAATAATAAATGGCAAAATTGTAAATAAAATATTCCATTTATTTACCAAAATGTCATTGGATTGACAATTTTTGTCAATCCACTGGATTGACTAGGCAGCCCTCACTTTATATACATAACTACACACTATATTTTTTTTTTATCCTAGGTACTACAAAAGACATGAGATGAGACAACTACAGATATAGCTAAGCACCAAATGTGTTATGGCCAAAGCTCAATTTGAATTATCTCAATCCAGTAAATTAGAGGGACATATTGATCAACTTATTTTTAATTTTTTTCAGTAATTTATCGAATAATAAAACAAGTTCATATAAGTGATAAGTGAAAAAAAAACTTATCAATTATGACCCCTCATAGTAAGTACAAATAGGGTTGAGAAGACCGGGTACCCGGTCATTTTGGTGGAACCGGAATCGGAACCGGAACCGGAACCGACCGGTTCCTAATAATTGGAACCGGTGCCGGAACCGGTTGGACCAGTTCCAAAATTTTGGAACCGGAACCGGTTACCCGGTTAGATTTTTAAAAATAAAAATAAGTAAAAGGCAAAGATTATCTAAGCTAATTTCATACTTGTATATGTGTATTTGGTCACAAAAACACAATGCTTTATACAATAGTATTTCAAGTTTCTATAGTTTATATAATTTGGATTTTTTACCTTAACAAATGTATTTTTATAAACTCAAAAGTCATAACCAGTTACTTGGTACTGGTTATAAAACCGGTGGTGCCGGATACCGGTACCGGAACTGGTACCACTGGTACCCACTGGGTACCGGTTCCAAAATTTTTGTACCTGGAACCGGAACCGGTCACCACCGGTTCCTCATTTTGGAACCGGAACCGGTACCGATCTCAACCGGTTCCGGTTCCGAAACCGCCGGTTCCGGACGGTTCCAGTACCGGGCGGTTACCCACTGTTTTTGCTCATCCTAAGTACAAATAAGTTGAAGATAAAAAAACCCATCCAATAACTTGCATTGTAAAGAAATGGTAAGAAGAAAGAACTAACTACAATAGGGATGAAAGAAGCAAGTGAAATGAACATATCAAACTAGCAATACCTTAGAATTTTGATATTTTGATATAGGTATAAAAAAATTAAAAAAAATTCAATATGGCAAATTGACAATCTCAGGAGTATCAATAATTCAATATCTATCCATTATATCAGGAAGGACAAAGAAAGACATGAATAAGTGGACGGTTTGGAAATGCATGTAATAAGACAGGTAACTTATTAGCCTGTATTTGCTGGAGCCACAACACATATCATACACCATGTTTCATACACTCCACATGTTAGTTTGTGCCTTGATTTGTTGTGCACCCAATTCGTATAACTATGTACGGATTCTGTTCTTGGGCCTATTTTTTGGGCTTTGCTGTTTAGGAGTCATATATACTCCCACTTCTGTAACCCTAGCTCTTAATCGAAATCTGTATTTTGTATTCTAAACTTCCTCAAAGCAATAAAACTTCTCTCTCTCTCTGCCTGTGGACGTAGCCATTATTGGTGACCACGTAAATTCTGGTTGTTCTTGTTTATTTTCGCATTTAATCGCTTCTGTTATAACACCACAATTTAGAGCTCAACAGTTATTCAGATATCAATTGCACTCTACATAACAGATCTATCTTGTACTATGCAATTTTCTAAGCGCTATATATGTGATCGGATCACTAAATATAAATTAATCGGTTATCAATCATCACTATACTTGCCATGCCACAACATTATTTATTTTCAATTTTCAATGATTTGAAACTACGGAGATTATAGTTCGGTAAGTTTTGAACTTTATACCTTAAACATAAAAACACTTCATGTTCGTCTAAAATCCTTTTTCGGAACAAAATAGGGAAAACATACATCATCCAATTTTAATTTCCTGATTAGAGGTTTTTTGCTTTTGGATTGTTTATAAAGTTTCACTCGTATTTGTTTTACGATGTCATAATAAGTTTCTATTCATCTACTTAAAATTGTATTTGTAAATTATTTTAATTTATTTTTCGTATCCTGGCCTCGTTATTATCATCTTCACCCTTTTCATCATTATATTTAAACCATTAAGCTAAGCTAGAGTTATTCATCATCAGTATTTTATATTTGTCAGGACGATTGGAAAAAAAATAATCATGTGTAATTTTGCTTGAATCGCCGCAGGAGTGTAACCATTTACACTCCATTTTAGCTGATTCGAATTCAGGAGTGCATAGAATATGTAAAATACTTGTCTATGTGTTAGGCATGAATGAATGATGAATCATGAATGTGGCCAATGTGTCTGGGAATAGAACAAGAAAGGATCCAAGAAGGAAAACCGAAAGACCAAAAAAAAACTAATACTTTAAAGAACACATAAGATGACTTGCAGGAATATCATAATGGAAAGAAGCAACGGAATATATAAAGCGGCTAAACTTTTGTTGCATTATTGTCCACATATTTGTATTTCACTTAACTATATTCATTTCATAGACATGATGATAACGAGTGTGTATTATTTAATCACAAAATAATACAACTATACGAGAATACGGATACATAGAGAAAAAAATTTTAAGCTACACCTTTTGGGACGACATACACAAAGATTATATAATGTAATTGTAGGCGTGCTCCTCATTCATAAAGTTCTCATGTAGTTTCAATTTTATGCAGATTGGGCCCACACGCGTTTTATATGTTTCAATGTAATAAATTTTCATTTTCTCGTAAAAAGAACTCTTTAAAAAAGAATTAAATAGTCGTTTGGACCATTAAACTTTTGTGATGTGAAATCCTAAATCTTCCTTTGTTTCTTCACCCAAAAACAAACCAAAAAAATCAAACATATATAGAATAATAAACATCATCTTAATGATGAGATTTGTTTATCGAAAGCTAAGTAATTTTTAAAAAATTGAGTCATACCGCTAGTAAGAAAACCAAATGAAGCCCTACAAAGAGAGCAATTTCTAGTTCATCATAGAAATATAAATCGAGTAACATTTTTGTACTAAAAGTAAACTTTTTAAAAGGAAACATTATAATTTTTTACAAAATGTCCAATTTTATTATGAAAATGTCACTTGATTTGCACTATTCATCGATATTGAGGACGGATTAGGAATTGTCCGTTGTAAAAATGTAAGTTCGTGCAGTTGAGAAGAATAGTATAGAAAAACAGAAATGCAAAGGATTGTGGTGAGGTAGGTTTTTTACATTTTAAGATATCAATTCACAACRAGTATTTCAATAACTTTTGTGTTTAGTCCTAACATGTTTCCTGGTCATGCCCTATTCTAGTATTTCAATTATATACCAAAAGCCCCATTAAAATATATATTAAAAAAACTTARCGAAAGAAATTAGAAAAAACCCAGTAATRGATGTTAGAAAAACCCTCCAAAGAGAACCATGGCACCATGCAAGGAACTTTGTCTCCCTCTTTGGTCTCTTTGCCCTTTAGGCTCTTATCATCATGATCAATCAAGGTGGAGTTTTTGATTTTATAGTTTGGTCCACTGGTCATATGTGGTAAGCACACATTATTGGATTAGTGGATCAATACCAGTAAAAGGTGGTGGCAAATTATATATTCGACGTTTTCACAACCACCTATTTTCTTTTATTGACAAAATAAATTTGTTTATTTATAATAATTTTTTCATACAAATGGAGAAAAAAATGAGTGTGATTGTCGGTGGTATAATACACAAGCTCCAAGATAAGTACTTCTCTCACTCCATAACATTGAAATTGTACACAAGGATTAATTTGATGAGGGATAGAGAGAAAGAAAAGGTAGGAGTCGTAGGACCATGTGATGAGGAGAGATACACAAAAATGAATGTCAAATTAGACAATGTTGCAACTAATCAGAAATAGAAAAAAAAAATGAAAGTGTTACAATTAATATGGATCGTAGGAAATATGATACATCTCTCTTACAACAAAAGTTAAAGAAAGACCGCCTTARATTTTCTATTTATCACAATACAATTTAACTAACAGTATCCTTTATTTAAACTCTCAACAAACTTAAACACGTATTCAAATAAAATTTAGCTAACAATTTCTTTTACTAAAATTTTGCATCCTTAACAAATTGGGTCCATATGCCTGAATTCGTTGAAACTAATCCATATTTGCTTATTTTAGTTAAGTTTTTAATATATGGCAAAAACTTAAATCGATTAATAGTACCCTAACTAACCTTGACTGCTTGAGTAATCCATAATCTTTCGTCACATTTGTGGCTTTTGGTATGTGCAAATGTGCAATCATACTAAAATTTCATTGATTTGATTGTTCAAATCCAAACAAAAGAATCAAAATTAAAATACTCACAACACTTAATAGGAAAATATCAAGCTTGCTTATTTATTGATAATTAATTAATCGGGATCAGTGGATCAACATCACTGAAAGGTACACTGAACAGATCAAAGGCTTAAATAAATAAGTAACAATTAAATTAATTAAAATAAAACAAACACATAAATATATAAATATTCAATTAAATGAAATCAAGATCCAATTTTTATTTTATTTGATGAGTGACAAAAAAACAGAGATAAGAAAGTAAGCAAAATTCACGAGTATTTGCTTATTATACACCTCTTCATATTTTACAAATCATGCAATTTTATCGATTAAATGATGATGCTTTTTGTTAAATTTTGTTGAATGTGATTCCCCGCATAATACGCCTCTTTATCTTCTTTTATCCATTGGCATTTTGCACTAACCATAAATCAGAAAAAGGATTCTTTTTCTTCTTCCATATATATATATTTTTGTTTTAATTTTGGGGTTCAATTTTTTTCCTATTCATATTCCTATTTTGATTTGATTGTATATGAATTATTGTTATTCCCTTGATTTTTCTAACTCAATAGCAATAATTTGTCTTTTCCTATCTCTTCTAGACCTTTCTTAATATCAAAATTTCTACCTTTTTTGTTTTATTTCCTTTTGTTCCACCTTAAAATTCAGTTTTGTTCCCTTTTTCTCTCATTACCCTCCTGAGATTAGTGAATTGGGTATTTTTGGGTGCAGAAAAGGAGAGATTTTGGTGATTATATTTTTGTGTTTTTTGTGAATTGTTCTGTTTTTTTTGGTGGGATTCTAAAAGGCAGAATTTGGTTGATTTAATTGAGCAGAACACTTTCGTTGTCTCCTCTGTTCATAACACCTGGACATGCAATTTGGTATGTTGGTTAAATCTTAATCATAATGATGAATGTCGTTCAAATGCGCTTACGATTAAAAAAAGAATGACCAATAATTTTGAATAATATATATTTGTACTAATAGCACTGCAATTTAAGTGCTGTTTCAATTTTATTTTTTTTTTATTTTTTTTGATAGGTTAATTTATGAGGTTTGTGTTTGTGTCAAAATTTCTGTGATTGTAAATGTTGCTATGATAAGCATCTGATATGATATTCTATGATCTAAGAATATGAGATTGTGAGGTGATTAATTAATCCGTATAATTATTCATGCATCTGGGTTTCAATAACTCAAAAAGTATGAAAGATGGTATAAGATTGCATCAAAATTGGCATATTTTACTGTCATTTGTAGTATGTGATAGTGATGGTAATTTGAGCACTCGGGTTTTGATTTGCATCATATGAAATATTTGAGTTGCATAATTGATTAATTGGTGTTGATTAGTCTGCCTGGGTTTATGTTCATATCATTGATTGCTGAATATAGTCTGTTGGTAGCAGAATTTGCATGGTTTATGAGTTTCTGGAGGTCTTTACATGGACAGTGAAGAGACATACTACTAAGATCATTGAACTTTAAATAGTTGAATTTTGGAAGCTTCAAAGGAATCCTTATTCATATAACACATATATTTTTTTTTTCGGGTTGTACGAAGCTGTAGTTGAACAATGTTGTCTCAAGTTGAGCTCGCTGTTTTTTGAGCACTTGGATTCACTCTTACTACCGTATTGATCATACCGCTCTACTGTGGTCTCAAGAATTTTGTTATGTTGTGCTGAATTGCTATAGTGGCATAGCATCGCTAATCGGCTCTCACGGAAGAAATCGTTGAGATGAAGAGCTCACCATTACCGCAGTCATAAACTGATAGTTTTTCATATTTAATCTTGCTTATATCAAGTTTACAGGTAGTGCAAGGTATATCTCAAGTCCGTGAGTTGTTGAGGAATATATTACTAAAAAGTATACCATGTTATTTAAATTTTCATCCGGCAGGGTTGAAAAGAAAGCATACCGGTGTTGTATATTTCAGTGTGATAAGTGGAGCGAACTAGCATAGCTGTTAGTCTCAGTGAGATCTTTCTTCATAATACCTATCATTCGCCACATAATATTACAAAGCAGGTTTGTTACCAATCTCATTATTACTTATATATCTTTGCTTTTCACTTAGGTAGCTTTCATGTTCCTTCACAAAAGTTTGAATCTCTATCTGAGATACTAAGAGGATAGCTTTGTTTATATACAATCCAGGTTCAGTGAAAAAAGAAGCGTTCTTCGCAAACTTATATACATATTATAATGTTTGGAGACCGTTGGCACACGGTTCACTTTCCTGCATTCATAGTGCCGCAGGTGATCTCTTTATATAATCAATGTCAGAGCCTTACAATCCCTATGAGTAGCGGACTTAATAAAATTAATATATTAAAATGATACACTGGCAGTCATTCGCAACTTAGTTAAATGACTTGTTGTGGCTGTGGGGTGGAAAAACAAACATAAATCGAGCGAAAATAGACCACTATTATCATTTCCAAATAATACGAACGCAATAATAAACCAACGGAGATTAAATTTCCCAGTTGTTAGTTGCTTGCTAGCTTGCTAAATGATATATATACAGTTGTGGTTTTCACTTAGTTTTTCTCTTTTAGTTTTCTTTATCTATCTACTAGGTTTTTTGGAATACCTCCACGGGTCCACCATATTCTCCGACTAGAGAGCGAAAGCTATGTTCATTCAGTCTTCCTTGGACACGATTTGTAGGATTCATACTGGATGGTGGCAGTGGTTGTATGCTCCTGTAGTTAACTTCTGGTTTAAGTTAAAACTTGTCCTGTTAAAATGTTTTCCCAGGTTATGTCACCTTGGTCTTAGTTTGGATTTTGTCTCTGATAGAGGCTGCTGTGAGATACAATCTTCACTGCAACACATGATAAAGGACCCATAGAAACCTCTCCTAGAAGCTGTTATTTGGGTCCACTAGACACATGTTTATTTAGTTTTCTGTCTTGTAGATGATTTTGGAGGTGCTTTCTCTTGACCTATGTATTGATATCTGAGTTGGTGGAAGGAAATTTCTTTCTAACACCATTAGCCACATAGGGAGTAAGACAAAGTAAAAGTTATTTGGGTTGATGGAAATTTCTTTTCGTTGTTATAGATTAACCTTTTAGCACGTTCATCAGTTAGTTATCACGTGCTGCAAACTGTCCCCTTGATCTCTGTTAGCATTCAACCGGTTCCATAATCATAAGCTTGTAGCATTTGACTAGAAGATAGAATTGTGTGGATATTATTATCTCTGGGCTTATGTCACAATGATAATGTCCGGTTGCATTTGCTATAGCACATTGCTAATTTTGATATTTGATGTGTCACAAATCTCTATGCATTTCTCGTTGCATCGTTTGGAACTTGCATAAAATTCTTGTACAACTTCGCAAAATTCGTGCTTGAAAAATACCAAATSAGAAGGATATGAAAATCCATGATTTAGTGAGCACATTTGTGGCAAGTGCTGGTAACATGGAATTAAACCTACAAAATTTGATATTACAATCATTTGAACCTCATTTATTGGCATGTGTATTTCACAGTAGAGAAGTGCGAATCTGGGCCTCCATTGCKCACCATAACTTTCTGTTGACTTGGTTGATTGTTTCGAAACTGCTAACATTAGATTCTGAACGCTGATGTTGGGATATATAATGCAGGAGCTATGGCTATTTTTAAGAAGATGGATATTGGCTCTCTGGAATTAGGAGACTATCTTGGTATTTATCATCATTGCACCTTGTATCACAGCACCTGTATTTCTTTGTGCTTGGTTTTAACACCTTTCTTCACCACTTTCAGCAATTGGTGCAATATTCGCTGCAACCGATTCTGTTTGCACTTTGCAGGTTAGTACATTTTGAAACTATGGAATAATTTCATTGCAAAGACCTTATTAGTAGAGGACTTAAAAGGTTTCTTCTAATGGTGCAGGTGCTTAATCAAGATGAGACTCCTCTGCTCTACAGTCTGGTCTTTGGTGAAGGTGTTGTTAATGACGCTACATCGGTGGTGCTTTTCAATGCAATTCAGAACTTCGATCTTACACACATTGATCACAGAATAGCTTTACAGTTTAGTGGCAACTTTTTATACTTATTTTTTGCAAGCACTTTGCTCGGAGCAATGGTAAGACTTTGCCCTTTACATTATCTTTCGTGTCATTCTTATGTTTTTGTAYTTGTGGACTAATTTGTTATGAAACTACAATATCCTATATTTTWTGCAGACTGGTTTGCTCAGTGCTTATGTTATCAAGAAGTTGTATTTTGGAAGGTATATCTTATTTAAGTTAGGATGTTCATGATTTTCTCCATGTATAAATCGCACTATTTTAATTATTACGTATTGACAGTAAATAATGTGWAATCATTACCATCCATAAAGATTATACAATGTACTATTTAAAATGAAAATCAAGTAAGTGCATAAAGTGTGCTATGTCATAAGAAGATTTTCGGGCTTACTTATACTATGCAGAACCCTTGTCTCATGCATCAAGATTTTGGATGTCCAGCAATAGTTTTTCCAACTTATGATAGTCTATAGTAGAACGACAAATTGCAACAGTGCCAAATCTTGTAGAAATCTCATTGGTGGAACTACTGTCTGTATTTGTTCTGTGCTATGGATATCTTCATTCTTCATATTCAAGAAGAAGTTTCTGAACAAAGAAATACCTTGGTGTTTTTWGTCTCATGGCATTAAACTACAAAATAAAGCTCAAACTGTAGTCAATAGTCTGGGCAACATTTTCTGCTTTTCTTACCCGGCTTTGTGCAGAATGTGCACCCCTTGCGCCCCAAAGTAAACTCTGACTAGATGAAGGCCCAAATAACCACCAAAAGTACTCTTTTTCGTAATAAATTTTATCTGGTTRGGTTTTTTGTGATGTGTAAATGATCGTGAGGAGGCTATTTAAAACCTTAATACTTGCAATAATGTTAAACTTAGGTGGTTCTTCTATGTCTTGCTTTGTATTCCTTTTGCAAAGCATTATCCTGGTGAATGGTCATCTGCRTTGTTCTCTGAACTACCATATGTGACTCCAATATGAATGTAGGTAMCAATGTAAATGGCCTAAAAACCTGTCGACTGTTGTTGAAAATGTTTTTAACAAACTTTGCAATGAATTTGCAGGCATTCAACTGATCGYGAGGTTGCTTTAATGATGCTCATGGCCTATCTATCTTACATGCTTGCTGAAGTAAGCTTCCATTGTTCTTCTGTTCGAWGTTTTATTTTTATATATTTTTAAAATTTTATTTTAAATTCTGTGTGTATCTTACATGTATAATGATGMTTATGAGTTATGGCTTATGTATCTTTAATGCTGGCTGAAGTGAGCATCTGTGGTTCTTCTATAGGAAAATTTCATTCTGTGTCAACTCTTGCTGGTCATCTCCTTGATAGCGTTTTTATTATGTTTCAATCTCATCGCATGTGACTAGACCTGTAGCGAATAACWCTGATAGCTGAGACTATAAAGTATTGTTAGAGGCTAATATTTTGTTTCTTACAGCTCTTCTATTTGAGTGGAATTCTTACAGTATTCTTCTGTGGAATTGTCATGTCCCATTATACGTGGCACAATGTGACTGAGAGCTCAAGAGTAACCACCAAGTAATGTTGCATATCGTTTTAGATTACATAAAGCATTTGTATATGTCTTCATGTATGTCCTAATCCTTGTTCTTCTCRTGGCTCTTTAACAGGCATGCTTTTGCAACACTGTCTTTCGTTGCAGAAATTTTCCTCTTTCTATATGTTGGTATGGATGCATTGGACATTGAGAAGTGGAGATTTGTGAGTGATAGGTATTATATTATCTTAAAATAAGTTGCCAAGCTTTTTGAAAAGATGATGTCCCATCTTTAGGGCCCGTTGTGATTAATATCTTTAAGTTAAGCTTGAGAATTTCATACAAGTTTAACTTTGTATGTTTGGCCCTTGATGTGCTTTGCAGTCCTGGAATTTCTGTTGCTGTGAGCTCCATATTGATTGGTCTACTCATGGTTGGACGAGCAGCTTTTGTTTTCCCATTATCCTTGCTAATGAACTTGTCCAAGAAATCTCAAAGTGAGAAGATCTCCTTTAACCAGCAAGTAAGTATTTGTCTGGCTTCTTCAAATTATGGTTCTTTATCTGTTCATACGTGGCAATTAAAAATTTCCTGTTTACAGATAGTCATATGGTGGGCTGGTCTCATGAGAGGTGCTGTCTCCATGGCACTTGCTTATAATCAGGTATATCGTTAATTCTCTTTTGATGCCCATTTATCTATAGGTTTAAAACCATCTCATATTGCTGAAGTCACTTTGTTCACAAATCAATCACTAGACAATATTTTATGTAATTTTACCAGTTAATTGTTTGTTTATCATTGGTTTGTTGGCTGCTGTTTGCAGTTTACAAGGTCAGGGCACACACAGCTGAGGGGAAATGCCATTATGATCACAAGCACCATATCTGTTGTCCTCTTTAGTACGATGGTATGTAGTKATAACTATAATGTCCACAACATCATGTCTTCTTTAATGTATTTTCWAAATTGCCCCTTGTATTATTGCTAGTTTCGTACTTTCACTTCCATTGTACATTTTTACAGAATTGCATAATTTTTAAGGTCAACATGCCTTTTCGTCAGTCATTTTTAGGTTTATTTAATTTAATCTAATTTTCCCAATTTGCAATTAGGGGATGGAAAATAATGAGTGGCTTTTGGGTGGTTGACTGGTTGTGTTTGAGCATTGTACTAGTGATTTAGTTAGTTGCTAATTGAAACCATATTTCATGTATTAGGTAATAATTTAATGTAAATACACACATAATGTAACTTGATTACCTTTTTTACCATCGAAGCGCTAACAGGTTAGAAAAGACCATTTGTAGGTGTTCATGGAGTTATTTTTTAAAATTTAATACACATTCATTATATATTAGCTATTGAATAGAAGCAATTGTTTCAATGTAGTTATTCTATGCTGATGGATTTTCAATAAGCTGAAGAGTACTAGAACTGTTAGTTTCATTACATGCATATCCAAGTAAAATCAAGTTGTATTCCAAAAAAATGTTCAAGATGTACGTATAGTGCATTGTACACTCAGCTAACTATGGAGGCAATTGTCTGACTCATATTCCGGAGAACCAAGAGTCTTTAGAGCATGTCTAGCAGTTTACTAGAACATTGTGAAAGAATTAAAAAAAACGTGCAATGTTTACACATGTAGGAAAGATGCTTGATAATTGTCCTCCTTGCAGGTCTTTGGGTTGCTCACAAAGCCTCTTATATTGTTTTTGTTGCCCCAACAAAAACACTTTGCCAGTGCCAGCACTGTGTCAGATTTGGGGAGTCCAAAAGGATTCTCTGTKCCGCTTCTTGAAGGTGTACAAGATACTGAAGTAGATATAGACAACCATGACGAAGCCAACAACTTTGATGAAGACACCAACCGCCGGCCTATAGCTCGACCCAGTAGCCTCCGCATGCTTCTAAATGCACCAACTCACACTGTCCACCATTACTGGCGCAAATTTGATGATTCATTTATGCGGCCTGTATTCGGCGGACGGGGTTTCGTACCTTATGTCCCGGGCTCACCTACAGAGCAGAGCAACCAGAATTTGACTGAGAGAACCTAGGAGAGAATAGAGCCTGCTGGTACAATTACTATTAACCTACAGGTGGTCTGCCCTTACCTAAGAACTTTCTGGCATTTGGTCTTGTGAGTGTTCTGTTGATAGATAGATAGTTATAATTACACCACCGATGAAATTACCAATGCACTTTTAACAGTATTGCAATTGATGTATTCTTTAATCTGGCTTTAGCTAGAATATTATAGCATGTTTTGTAGTTCCGGCTATCATTTAGGATTCTTTGGCCCCGAACCATCTCTTTGAATCAGAAGTTTAAAGTTCTTAGTTGCTTAGAATAAACCGTGACTTGAACAGTTGCTGTAGGGCAAAGAAAAACCTAATTAGTGGTTTAGATTTTATGTTGTTCATTTGTCAAGGGCATTTGAATGTTTTCTACTTTCTTTGTGTGAAGATATGTTGTGTCTCTGCCTATTCTGATTATCATATGATCTTTCTCGGAAAAMCTTSTCTATAGCTTCTGCTTACATAGAGGGAAAGAATGTTGTTGTATACACTCGATAATGTCTTCTAATCTCTCCTGTTGTGACAACATTACATTGATATTACTCCGTACAAARTACTCATTTCAACATGGCATGAGAGAAGTGAAGAACTCTGCAAGTTTACGGCAGTAGTTGGGTTGCCGACTGGAGTGGAAGGAAAATAGCTTAATATTTTTGCTGCTGCAGGCAGAAGCTCTGGCATGCTTTCAAGGAGTTCAGTTTGCAGTCTAACAATTCAGGATTTCCTTAATCTGCAACGAACACATTTGTAWTGTAATTGAGAACATCACARCTATTGTTTTGCAAATTACAGGAAATTTAACAGAMAKGTTGAAGCTCATGAGTTAGGAATTTGGGATAGAAATGAATTAGTTCACTGTATATTATGTATTGACTATTGAGTAGCCCAGTTTTATTTATTTCTAAAAAAGATTGGTTGATGTAACATGAGACGAACGAGTATGTGTTCAGTGTAGTTCTAGGCTACTTGAATTACAATGGGGCAGAAGGCATTACATTATAGATTATACTCATTCAGTGTAGTTCTAGGCTACTTAAATTACAATGGGGCAGAAGGCACTACATTGCGCGGGATTGTCCAATACCAACGGCATGAACTGGAGTTAGACAATTTTAGTGGACTTAAATATTTGCGTTGATTGCATGGAATGCTTAATTTTTATTTGTGTAGCCGAATTTTACTAGTGGGATTTTGGAGCTTTGATTGATTGATTGCAATAACTATTAGAGCCCTCGACACTAAAATCGGATCCCCGACAGTTGCAAACTGAAAAAAAAAAACGGTGAGCAAGCCCACGACAGTCGAGAGAGCTACAAGTATTTTTACACGAGTCCACATAGTGAGCTACAAGTATCTGTAGACGGGACAAAATCTAAAGCACTTGACATTTTCAGCAACTTCATATTTAATCAATGACCAGACACTGGAGCTGGGAGAATTAGAGACTGGAACCATAAAACTGTATTACACTATTTGCAACCATCTGAAACACAGACGACAGGCCGAAACATATAACCTATAAAGTATCAACACACAGCAATTCTTTTGTGTTTATCCACTATTGAGTCATTCTCGTTTTATCAAGAATTTTATGGGGGTGGGGGAAGATACGGTATGATCATGTACAAACAATATTGACTTGAAAATCTATCATATACACAGTAACTCATGTTGCCAGAACTACAATTGTAGGTTATCCTGATCTCTGCAATCTGTGAACTAGATTGACAGAGGGAAGTCTCGTCTATTTCTTTGTAATCGAAGAGCAGGAAGAGGCTAAGAGTGTAATTCGTTCTCCACATTGGTTCTCAGGGATGAAAGCCATACCCAGCAACAAGACTTATAAGTGCTACCATGCAGACGAACAGAAGCGGGAATCCATCCTGGACTCTTCTTTCTACTTTTTTCATCCTTAGAAAAGCCTGTAGACAGTTTAAAAGATAGAACAACATACAAATCAGCCATAAAACAAAGGTTAAAAAGGAGGTTGACAAATGTATTTCGAAACGACTCTTGAACAGAAGATTAATTAGAAAACAGAGTTAATGCAAACTAATCATGCTCCCAGACTAAAACAAGCTCCCCAATGCTCATTACCATAACTYATCTGGACTACCTTAGACTCTAGCCTTGGGCTGGATAAAGAGTAGAAAAGGGTCAATAACAAGCTTMACATTCCCCATGTCATAAGTTTATTTGAACTGCAGTAGATTCTAGTCTAGAGCTGGCAAAGGACTAAAATAGGGTCAGCTGTGGTCTGAAGGCAATAGCAAATAATCCTTTCTGCCCAAAYATATGAAAGACCGATCTTTATTTTTTAGATTTCCTCTTTCCTTGATGGTTTGATCATATTCCGTTGCAAAATTCTAGAAATATTCAGAAATAGAGTGCTTATAATTAAGATGGGTATTTGGTATACCATTTCTTGTTTCAGGGACTCCCTCTCTTGAATGACCAGCCTCCTCTCTTCTGTCAAATTTGAAATAGTTACTTCTGCCTGCAAATTCACAAGATGATTTTTACACTTTTCAATAATGTAATACAAAAAATATTTAAAACCCAGATATTATAGGAATACCAATCAAGGGTAATTTGGTCATGTAAGATTATGTTTGTCCTGCATTCTTTTCTGAAGACAAAAGAATGTACTTCAAACAACCTGAGCTATTAGCGTTGAATACAAAAATATGGTGAATATGCAAGAGACATGCTAATCATGCAAGAACTTCACCATGCGAGTGAACTGTTTAAAGTTCCAAACATACTTTCTCGTTTCTTGCTGTGCTGTGATCAAGATAATTACCTATAATGGTATAATATTTGGCCCATACTTTCACATACTACGTTTTCYGTGAACTTGCCTTACGAAGCATGCCATTTTAAAGGAAGATATATGCGTGAAGAAATTATGTATCATGTAATAATGATGCATAGCAAACATAGTCCAAGCCTCAAAAACATCCCAAACACTGTCTTYGTAGTAACAGGTTGAGGAAAGAAAAACTATACTTTGTGCAGCGGATAAGAAATTAGCAACAGGCATCACAAATTCCAAATCAGAGTTAAAACCAAAACCAGGTGTGACAATTCGTCTTAAAACCTGTGAGGTTTCGGACATATATAGCAGTATGGGCATGATTTTATAATTAATTTTGTAAAGTATGTATCTTGYAAATTTCCATGGCAATAGAATTTCATCCTCAAAACATCTATTCCTTCATAAATTTCCAATACCATTGCAAGAAMAATCTAAATTTGTAATGAACAGTTATGAAGGAAACTCGTGTTTACAGGGATAGCAATCCTTTACCGTGGGCAAAGTYCTGGATTCTTCTTCCAACATCAACAAATCAATTCATAAAAATAGCAGCCTTTACTACTTCCTTTCGAGAAACCGTTGGTTCTCAATTATTCAGCYGTCAGAGTGGAAGCTAGAAGTGAAGAGCTAAACTAAAGAGCCACTAAGGGAGCCCAGGAGGGTGGAAAGGGCAGGGGCAAAACAAAGATGACACATAGAATTGAGAAGCATTGTCATTTGATTACTGAAGAGAGATCTTGTTAAGCAACTGACCTTATTTAGCTTTGAATCAAGTTCAAGTAGTTTTGATTTCATTTCTTCAACATCCTTGAAMAGTCTTTGCTCCTCCTCATTCATTTTGGTTCTTGACTCCGTTACTTTTGTATCTCCATTGCTTCTTGTCATAAGGTTCATTTGCTTCGCAARTTCTGGCAACTCATCTTTCTGCACACTTGAGTTAACCGGCTTGATTGGTTCATATTCCGCTTGCTTGATTGGTTCATATTCCACTCGCTTAAATGGTGCAGATTCTACTTGCTTGATTGATTCAGGTTCCAATTGCTGCTTGATTGGTTCAGGTTCCAATTGTTGCTTGATTGGTTCAGGTTCCACTTGCTGCTTGATTGGCTCAAATTCCACTTGCTTGATTGGTTCTATGTTGACATCCTGAATGTGAGACACRTCATCATCCTTCAATGGCTTCAAATTCTCATTATTTACTGCTTTTAAATCAGCTTGATCATCAACCTGTAGCATTACAATTCTATAAATACCACTAACATAATGCCAAGTCTTCAAMATGGAAAAGGCAATAAAGTGCTCTAACTTATAAATATAAGATAACAACGAAGTAGTCCAATAGCTAGTCATAAACAACAAACATAACAGCAAGATGAAGATGTGGAGAATGACTAATACATATATCCAACACCATATGATGAAGCTCGGTATCAATGCAGAAGCACAGATGCAAAGYATATGGACTCAAAAACAGATGACAAATCTACTATTCTAATAATAGATATTTGACTATCAGATCTCAAGTTGTTACCTGCTTCAGTGTTCCATTGATAGGTGACAACTCTGGAGATTCTAGAGTTGGTTGAACAACAAGGTTCACCCTCATTTTCACATCTTCAACATAATTATTACCATCTTTAGAGAACTGCAAAGGAAAACACGACCACAGTATTTAGAAGATGTGACAAACTTACAACTATTCAGTATCAACAACTGACAACTCCTACCACTTCAGATGTAATGTCCTCATCTGCTGTTCCTTTAGGAACAACTGTGCTTTGAACCAAAAACTTGTCTTTGCATGTCAGATCAACTGGAGTTGTTTTCATAGCTTGCATAATAACTGTATCAACAAAAGAATGGAGTGTGTTCATGACTTTTGGTTACTAAAATAATTTTAAAAGATCAAACAATTGAGAGAAGGAGCAGCAGGAAAGGGAGGGGGAAAAGCCCAAGTATTAAGCACAGTGTTGCAAGTGGCTAAATTAATTAACTGTGTCTGTGTCTATGTTCTTTAACTACAAGAATACACTATCTGATGAGCTACTATCTGGACAACAGGGAGGCTGAACCAATCTGTCTATAGCTATCAATTGCAGATGTGCAATTGCTGCCTTTAAACACAATTCAAAAGAAAAAACCCCTCTTATCCCTCCAATAAAAGAAAAGTGCCGTCTTCAAGAACCAAATATACATGGACTGACTTCTATTCCGAATGCACTACTTACATGGGTCCTTCATGACTCGAGATCAAAAGGTATGTTTCGAAAACATAAGGTATTACATGAGATAATTCATCAGCTACTAACCTGCCAGTTTGGTCAGTCAGGATATCAAAATATTGCACTGTTTCATTCCCTAATGAACCCAATGCAAAAGTTACAGTTGGTTCCTTGTAGCATAAAATTTAAACAAACCTTCTCTAGGAAARTTGCATGATGACAATSTAAGATAAAGCCCAATAGCTAGCTACACTAAACTATTGCAAAATTGCACACTTACTGGTCAGATATTTTCTTAAAATATAGCATTAGAATTAACACAAGGCCCAAGCATCAAACCTCCCATCTTTTGATCAAATCTAGATATCAGGATCTGATGAACATCAATATTACAAGTTTACAACATCAACTAGAAAAAAGGAAGATAACCATATAGAATGCAACAGCTCATTGAACATTCACAAYGCAACTACTGTTACTGTTATTCTCAAAGGCTATGCCCAGGTACACTAATCTGGTGGGTGCTTTATATGAAACTAGGTATCCTACACAGAGCTCCAATGTCAATACYACACACATACTCCTGCAATAGTTCACTCAAAAACACACCATTGTGCAATGCAAGCACCGAATTGTTCTCACTTGAACAATCAATTCTAAAAACACCTGCTCTTTTTATAATTTTTATTTTTAATCCACTTAATATAGTGTAACTAGCATATTTGCATTGGGAAGTTGTRWMTCACATTGATGATAGAAAAAAGCCAAAAAAAATTATACACATCACCCAATCCACACAACTAACACTTGCCTCGGAAGATTTGATCAACTTTTAACACTAATTCTACAACTACATCAYGCACAAAGACATCCTGCAAAAATGATTTAGAAATGACTAAAATTGTCGTTGAAACGTTTTTACTTCACCATACATTTGATGAACAAAAACTTAATGCATTGTGATCACTGATATCCTCTAAAAATCCAACAATTTAAAGCAGAAATAAGCTAAATAATCACATACCAACAAATTGATGAACTCCTTTTGGGGGAATGACACCAACATTAGGCCGCACGCAATATTTTTTTGGCGATGTGGTCTTAACCTGCGATAATCATGTTCGGATCACCAACATTTTTACTCGAATCAGCATCATCTTTACTTACATAAATACACATGAGAAGCTAACTACACTGCACAATAGAATAAAGATATATTCATAATGCCGAATCCAAATCAAAACATGGCCAGAGTATACCTTGAAAGCAAGATATTGATCAGTTTTGTTGGTTAGGCTAACTGCACATCTGATCTGTTTGTACAATTCAACTACAAAACCCCCAAAACAATTCAATTAGCAGTTTAAAGTGAATCATAACAAGCATATTAGTTCAAACAATAAAAAAGTAGGCAAAATTATTGCGAATCAGCCATATTTAACAGAAAAGTCAATCATTTACAAACATCCCAAAAGAAACCAATTAGTGTGCGCCCGAAAATTCAACCACCATTTAGAATGTAATAATTGCAAAATTAATGGTAATTGATTGCAAATTGCGATAGTAATTCATAAATTGCACTAACCAATGAATTTAAGCTCTCGAGGTTGAATCTCCAATTGCGAACCCATGATTTCTTCTTATGATCGACAATGACCGCTTCACTCACTTTACACTGTTTTTCTTCTCCTGTAATTTCAACGMAAATTCCATTACAAAATCATAATTCAACTTTTTTACAAAAAAAAARTGATCACACAWAAAGGCATGAAATCATTGAGAAAATAAAATWAAATTAAAACCCATTTTAAACCCTAAAAAATAGAGAAATCGCATTGATGAAAAATAAAAAGTAGCAAAATCCAGATCATAAAGCATGATCATCAAAGAAAAAGCGCGAAAAAAGTATTGCCAGAATATTCGAAACAAAAAGGCTAAAAAAATCGAAAAAAAATGAAACGATCAAATTAGAGATTTGACTCAAAAACAGTGAATACATACAAGTACAGAATCAGAATCAGATTCAAAAAAATTTCCAAAATTCAAGAGGTCAAGCAAATGTACGAAAAAAAATTAAAGAAGCAAACAAAAATGGCAGTTGCAAAATGATCAAAAATCAGAGAAGAGAGAGAAAATCGTACTGTATGTAAGAAGAAGAATGAAAACAGATAATGGTAATAAGAGTGAAAATGGCGTTGAGATTACGATCAATATTACGTCGTAAGACTATTTTATTTTATTAGTAACGACTACTTGTACTATTATTATTATTATTATTATTATTATTATTATGTATTTATCGGAGTATATATTAATATCGAGGTAATTTTTAGCTGCGAATTCGAGAGAGAACGGAAGGAAATTGAAGTGAAGCGAAGTTAGAGGAGGGTGTGAGATGGGAATAGGGTGGTGTTGGTGTGACTTGACGGAAGGAAAGGGAAGAGTGAACGAGGGCGTGGTTTGTTATTAATATGTGGGGGAAAGGAATGGAAAGGGAAAGGAATTAAAGGTGAGATGGGAATGGCCAGGAGGTTACGGTAGATGGAAGCTGTTGTGACGCTGTTTCAGTATGGTGTGTATTCCTTAAGTACGTAACGGAATTAGTGTGTGGGAATGAGGTGGACTTGGTTAGGAAATTGACCCAACTAATTAATATATAAACGTAGAATGTTGAGCTGGTGGAGTCTAGATAATCAGAGTATATTTAGTAAAGTCAGATATTAAGCAAGGTGAATCCGAATTGTAGTGTGGAGTTAAGTTCGGTGATTCGGGTAAAGGCAAACTTAAAAAGTACACAATTAGGGCGAAGTAACGATACAATTTGGGGATTGGGTTAAGCAATGGATCTTCATCATTTGATAGCTGAGTGCAAGGAGTTGCCATAAATGAGGTTTGGTACGAATTATTCGGTCAAAATAAAACATTCCCGCAATTGTTTATCGAATACGCAATCTTAAAAATAATTTTATTTTGACCAAATTCAAGTGAAATATTTCATCATGGATCGGACCTCATTTATGCTATTATTTGCACCCAATTGTCACTTTGGTGCCACCATGTGCAGTTGTGCASCCCATCTAGTAGGTGTAGTTTCATGCACCTCAGTTCAAGTTGACGATACTACACCTAATTTTACCTTTAGTAAATGAAATCAATTTACTCTTTCCGTCCCATAATACTTGCTACATTCCCATTTGGATCGGGTTTTTTTATGCAAGAGAATAAAATATGTAAGGACCATTACTTTATGAAATAATTGAGTAAAAAGGTGTGGTATTACGGAGTAAATGATAAGATGACAAAAGTAAGGGTAAAGTAAGAAGAAAATGGGTTGAAAGATGATACAATAAGAATAAAGTTATAAAAATTTTCATGGGGATCACATGCTTAAAAGGGAAATGTAACAACTCTAGCAAGTAAATTGAGACATTCATTTAAATATAGCGAGTAATGATACTAGGGAAGAGTTGTATAACATCTACAATTGAAATTGAAATCGCTATAGTGAATACAGAATAAAATTGATCGTGTTTCATGTACTACTCTAATTTGGTCAAATTGCATTTAGWAGATGTTTCAATCAAATGTGATCATTGTAGATGAAAGCAAGTTTTTTTTAATGCGAATGAGCTATTAGTCTGGTACAAATTACAATGGATAGAAGGCTCCAAACTTGCAACATGTTGTACAAAGATCCTCAATTTTTTAGACCAAAACTACATCAGTTTGAGGTAGGTGCAAGCTGAAATCATTTGACAACACATAAATCTTCCCCCTTCACTAATACCTCCAAGCTCTAACAATAAGAAAGATATACATCGGAGCATTATTTAAATCATGATCGTAGTGTATTGATGTCTTTTCATTTTATCTGAACGTATTGATACTTATTTAAACTCGTCTAGATGTAAATACTTATTAGTACTTATCAGAACTTATCTTATTCAATAATTACTGAAAATAAATTTAACATGCGTAACATAGCAAAAGTCTCATATGGTGGCTTAAAGATAGCTTACAAAATCTTTTACAAAAGGTGATTAAATATTTTTAGCCGATTGAGTAATATAAAAACTATACATGTCAAATAATATTTATATGTTTGACAGATGAAGAAATATATTGGAAAACTTTGATCAGTGCAAGAATCCATTAGTTTTAGGAAATAATGCATATGTATGCAATGTTTTCTCTTCAACAAGACATCAATGTATGAATGAATGAACATTTGTAAAGGATGATAAATAAAAATAAAGTTCTTATATGAAAGTCCTTTAAAGAACGGATTCATGAATAGAAAATAGTGGGAACCTAATTCACTAGGTGAATATTTTAATTTCAGTAATAAAGTCTTGGGCTCTTGGCAAATATTTTAATTTCAGTCAAAAACTATGCATTCATCTCTATTATACGGAGTATAAGCCAAGGGGGAGCAATGGTGTCCCCCCTTGGAAAATACAAATATGCCTGAATCCCTGTAAAAAAATCGGTATGATCAAATAAAGACATTAATTTTTCACTCAAAATTAACATTAAAAAAAGAAAGTTTCTCACAAGTAATGAGATAATAGAAAACAAATATTATTGATTAGTTTAAATTGACTCTCAAATAAATGAAGGGTTTTTTTACGATGCATAAAATTTTCTGATAAATAAGAGATACAGTAAAAAAAATGACTACTAATAACACAGAAAATAAAATTTCAATAAAACACCAAATACCTATGTTTTTAGTGGTGTTTATCCATAGAATTTTTTTATATTTTGCAGACATATGTATAATAGATATTAGATGTACAGGTAAAATAATGTTGAATTTCAATACATAAATAAAACGAAAACTTCAATTAATAGTAAATGTTCAATAATTTTTCAACTTATATTTAATTTTATGATGATTTTAATTTTATCTCATAAAATAAACAAGACTTAATGTGCAAAAATCAAGACTAGATCTCGGAAAGCACTAATAAATCTATAAAAAAATCATGCATCAATTTCACGGGACATTAAAACAATAAAATAAAAAAAATAAAAA
>SNQN01000306.1:9813-49813 GCA_008642245.1 Bassia scoparia
GGTACCTACAAAACTTAAATGAACTACCCTGGGGCTACCCAGGAACAGTCCCTTCGATGGAGGTATCACAGTATTACCAAGGTGTTTAATAATTTAGAGAGAGAAAGTAGGTAGTGTTTATTTAAGTGAACTTACCAGGCCTGGGTGACCTAAGACTGCCTTTTATAYTACACTTTGCATGGACTTATGTAACCTTTCAATGACAAGTGTCACACAACTTACCAGGTTAGGTGTCTTGTGCATGTACCATCTTTTGACTGAGTGGTGGACACTTTGACTCCTTTTGGGCCTTGATTTGTGCATGTTGTCGGCCCAKTGGGTTAGTGTATATGGGCCTTGGTAGATATTAGGCCTGGTASCTAATATGTACCAACACTATCAATTGGGATTATGTGCWTGRGGCGTCATAGGGGTTGTCCCTATGGCGATTTTTATTACATTTGTTTACACSGCGGTTGTTGGATTCCCCCTTGAGGTTCATTTGTAGTGTCCTTGACTTCGGTCAAGTTGATTTGGAGTTGATAATGGGTTGATAAAGATTGTAGTGTAAATTGTATCTCCATTTTTTGCTCTCTTTTTCCTAGGATTTTTGCTATTTATTGTTGTGCATGTAAATATGTGTTGTGTGCTTTTTAAGTTTTTAGGTGCAAAGTTGGAAAATTCACAAAAAAATCGAAAAATGCAAAAAAAGGCCAAAAAGATTTTCTTTTCTTTTTCCTTTCTTTTCTTTCCTTTTCTTTTTCTTTCTTTTGGTTTGCAAGGCAAAGTGGTAAATTATGTTTTGTGTGATGGATTTGGATTTTGGATGGGATTTGAGTTTTAAGTAACTCATTTTCTTCCCAACAAAGAGTCTAACAAGGTCTAATTTTTCAAAATAAATATCCTTTTCGAAATCCGAGTCACGAAACTCTCATCCTAGGAATTCTTTTGAGTGGCACGCTTTAAAAGCAAGCCATGTGATTCTTTCTAGGTGGTGAGCTTTCTAGCCAAGCCGGGAGTAGCTTGGTGCATGATAGGAAGCCTTGCTTGGTGACTTTTGTGCTTACTTTGAGACCTTGTGAGTTGTGTGAGTCCTTTTAGAGCCAAGTAGGCACATATAAGTCCAAATTCCACAAAAATTGAGAGTTTGCACTAGAATCCTCCCTTGACTATTTGTTGTGACTTTTCGAGATCTAGACCGAGCTACTTGAGGAGTGATAAGGCATTCATTTCGGGTTATGGGTTCAAATTATTTTTCCCTTTTTCATTTACCTTTTTATTTCTTTTTCCACATACGTATTTTGGAATAATAGTGGGTTTTCGTTTACCATTGGACACCCTTTGAGCTTTCCTATCCTTGTAATCTGATGTATTGTATTGATATATGGTTTTACTCCCCATTCTCTTGCTATTTTGCATGGTTTTTGGCCTCGTTAAAGCCCTCTTTGCTACTAATGTGTTTGTTTAGTGTTTGAATGAGTTTTAGGTTGCTTTCCTTGATTTGGAGTGATTTTGGACTCATTTGCGAGCACTACGGAGCCTTAGAAGGAGTAGTGAGGAGCTAGGAGTGGAGCTACGCGAAAAATGATTGTTGCGAAGCATCGATTTTGACATATGCTCGCTCTTTTGGTCATAAGTCACGTTTCGTATGTCGGATTGGTGTGATTCGGATTGCATTGGAAACTAGACTTCGAGAGCTTCGATTTGATATGTCATATGCCTAATTTGGACAACCAGAGCTCGAGATATGACCTTCGGAAGATAACCCAGCGAATCTGCCGCGGTTTACCCTGAATCGATCGGTTTGGCTAATCCGATCGGTTCAGGCTCGATTTTACCGATTTTAATTATCATCTTTTGGGCTTTTATTGACAAGGATATAATTATATTTTTAGCAGGCCATCTATCTTGGAAATTCAAGAGTATTTAAAGAGAGATTTCCTAATTTGTAAATTTTTAGACTTTAGATTATTAGATTTTAGTTTAGTTTTAGAATTACTTTTTCTCTCTAAAAAACCCTAGTTTTAGTTTTAATTCAATTATTCAATAGTTCATCATTAGTTCTTCAATTATTGCGATTCTGGTATTATTCTTAATCTCTAAACTCCTTTATTCTTTGTTATTAGTCTAATTATGTTTTTCTTAATTGCTTTTATTATGTTTAATTGCATTATGATTGATTAGTTTCCTTTCTAGGGCAATTGGGGATCTATGGCAATATGATTAGCATGTTTGGGTTTGATTCAATTCATACTTTGGCAATTTATTGAATTCCTATTTGATTGTTCTTCATGATATTCAATTAGGTAGTGCACGACTTAATTGCGTAATTAGATTAGTCACGAGTTTCTAGATCTAGCGATTGAAATTTAATACAAGATCTACATCAATAGGTAGAACGAGACTATCCTAGGTCGAGAGATACGGTTAGGAGTAGTTCTATGGTTCATTCGATTCGAGAGAACTTTGATCCTATTCGATTGTGCCTTATTGTGAATTGGTGATATCCAATTATTGTTGATTTGTTGTTATAGTGAACCATAGCCCTAGACTTTAGTTGATTATAGTTTAGTCATAGTTAATTCATTTCTTTAATTATTTGTAGCTTAAAATAACTCAAACAAAGGTTCTTTTACTAATCTAGATGCTTTTAATTAGTTAATAATTAATTGTTGCTTCCTTGTGGATTCGACCCTGTTACCACTAGCTACATTAGTTAGTTTTAATAGGTTATTTTTGATAGGTACGCGACAAGCCTGCCAAATTTTGGCGCCATTGCCAGGGAAGCGGCATATTAATTGTTAATTAATTGAGTCTAGATTAATTTTTTTTTTTTTTTGTACATATGACTAATTTTTAGTATGCTTCAAATTTCTGTGATAGCTTTCTATTTTCCTCAATTTGAGGATGAAGTGTTTTGGCGTTATATTGATAGGCTTTGGGATTTCATTGGTCCACACCATTCGTATAGCGAAATGAACTTATGTTTCGCGATATATGGGGGTGCGACACGGATGACACAACTGGAAATAGAATATAAGTGTAATTATCAATTTGAACGCTTAACGATAAAAGAAGGTTTGAATGTGATGATGCAATATGCTAGAGAGACCTATGATGAAAAGATAAAATTATATGTTGAGCCGACTCTAGCAAATTACTCTACACATAGTACTTACAATGATATATCTGAATCTTCTTATTGTTCTAATTGCTACACTTATGATCATGATGTATCCCTTTGTCCTCACAATGGTTCGTATATGCATGCTTATAACTCTTCTCCTCAATTTGATATGGATAACTTACATCCTGAACCATCTAACGATATAGCAGAACTTATGGCTTTAATGAAAGATTTTCAGGAAAGTCAGAAAAGTTTTCAATTGCAATTAAGTGAGGTTGCTGAGAGTCAACGTTGTCTTCAACAACGATTAAATTCTCTTCAGCTATCTTATGAGCAAAATATGTTCGATGATGATGATTATAATGATGGATGGTTCGCGGGTAAGGGTTCTAATAATATTGGCTCTAATGAGAATGATCGAAGTGAGAAAATGGAGGAATCTATGAATATTCATGAGAATGTTAATCCATTAGTTGAAAAATCATTAGTTGAGGAATCAACTAATAATTCAAAACTTTTGGCTACACATTCTTTGGAAGAAGTGGTTGTTGTTGAGAGTAAGGTTGTTAGTGATACTACTAAAGTTGAGCCTGCTCCTTTATCTTTACATGATACTTTTCCAATGTTGGATATGGTTCCTCCATTAACTATGATTTATGGTGGAGGTAATGTTTATGGTCATCTTGTTAAGTCAATTTTATCCAATGAGGAACTGACTGGTAGTTGTAAATTCTCATCTCTTTCTTCTAGTTTTTCTTTTTCTTTTGATTCTTCTTTTGATTTTTTGTTTTGTAAATCTAACTTTCCTTTTGAGCTGATTAAGGTGCTTGTACCCATGCCGTATGTAGTGCTTCATAACATGTTTGCAGGGGAATTTGACAAGCTACTCAGGGCTTTGAATTCTTCTGATTAGTTGTTTGGGTAAGAGGTCGAGCTAACGACGTTAAACAAGCGCTTTGCGGGAGGCAACCCGTAGTTTATTGCTTATTAGATTAGTTTGTAGCTGAGTGTAGCTGTAGTGTAGAAGTTTTGAGTGAGTGAGGGTGAGGGATTTGATGGATTTCACTAAGTGTGCAGGAAACAGGAGTTTCGTAGAGTTCAAACCGATCGGTTTGGGTTAAACCGATCAGTTTGGGCTATAGGTTTGATTTGGTCGATCGGATGCGTGAGCTGAAGAAAATTGAAACGCAGTTCAAACCGATCGGTTTGGGTTAAACCGATTGGTTCACCTAAACCGATCGGTTTGATCAAACCGATCGGTTCAAGGGAATTTTCGCGATAGAAATCAAACTTCTTCAAATCGGGCAAAAGAGTAGTGTTTTCTTACTAGAAACGACATTCTAAGAAGACCCACTACAAGTAGTGGGCACCACCTTATTTTGGCCAAATTCGGCTCAGAAAAGGGAGTTTTGGGCAGTTTTTTTTTTGTCAGGGAAAAAGCGACGAAAATGTGTCCGATTGTTCGTCATCCTTCACTCTTTCCACCATAATGGGTGTGCGCTTGATTTACTTTCCTTTCTCTTGCACTGGGGACATTGCAGAGTTCGGCTTGGGGGAGGAATGTATCAAGCGCATTGGTTTGAGGTAAGTTTTTATTGCTTTCTAGTGTTGATTTTAATGCTTTCTAGTGTAGATTTCATTGCTTTTTAGGATAGTTGCAAGGTTTGTACCATTCACTAGGAGTGAGAGTTTACTTGCAACAAAAAAAAATGTATTGCTTTCTAGTCTAGTGTAGAAAATTAGTGATGATTCCCTTTGAGTACCCCTTGTGAATATAGATTCTCTTGAAAAAGCATATCTCCCTGTGCCCCATTGTGTGAAATTTTGATGCTTATGTTGTTTGAACTCAACCATTTTGAACTTGTGATTGCTTTTCTGATTCTTTAACTGGATTTGATGAACATGACCTAGCTTGATGTATCTTTGGAACGAGGAAGGATTGAACTTGAGAGAATTTGAGCCTTAATGTATAATCATTCTTATTTCTTTCTTATGTGTTAGTTCCTGGTGTGTCACTGATCTTAGTCTTGGCTTGGTATTCGTTTAGTTGGTTATTTGGTCATTGGTCGAGCATGATAGGAGGCTTTCATTTCTTAGGAGCCGTGCTACATTGATTAGAACACTACAATACTCCCTTGATCCCTTATTTTCGAGCTTTATTCCTTTCATTTCATGATTACCTACATTACAAACCCCTATTGACCTTGTTCGTGTAACCCAAGTCTAGCTTGGGGGAGCATTAGGGTGGTTGGTGTGTGTGGTGTATGTATCTATGGTAGCTTGTGTTAGTGATCATTTGGAGAGTAGTAGTGGTATTGAGTTGTTGGCTCTTTGGTTTGTTTGTGTCGTCATCATCCATATCTCAGTTATTGTAATGCAAGGCAAAAGTTGTATTTATCAAAAAAAAAGAGAGAAAAAAAGAAAAAAAATCCAAAAATAGGTTCTTCATTTAGTAGTCCAATAATGCCTTTGCAAGTTGTATAGTTCATAGTTTGATGATGATACATGGTGGTTTTAGTTTGTATATCGATTTAGTCTGGTTATGGAGTTAGGAGTTGATTAGAGTTGCATTTAGCCTCTTATTTTAGGCTATGTTGATTCATTGGTGTTTGCTCCCCTAAAATGGACTTTCTAGCTCACATTTCCCAAATTTTATCCTACCCTTAACCTAAGCCCCATTACAAGCTAATAAAGACCTCACTTGATAGACTTGTGTCCATTTGTGTCTTCTAGATTGAATATCTTGCCAAGATTAAAGAGTATGTGTTGCATTTCGAGTCGACTTTTGTAGGATGAGTGCTATTATTTCCCCTTTCAAACACATGAGTATTGGTGAGATGGGAGGGTGCCATTTTAGTATTTTAGGCTACAAAAGTTTATTCATGTGCACATTTTATGCACATGTGGGTGTAGACACCTAAAAGTGTCTCCCCAAAAGAGTAATCAGTGATGAAACATACCGCGTCTCGCAATTGTTTCGACTTAGAAAAGATGCTTTGAACTCACAAAATTTGGAAATACGTGAGGTCATACTCGGAACTATTGAGCAAAGTACAAATAAAGGGGGCAAAAATATTTTCTTTTATTTATTTTAATTATTTTCTATTTTTAGGTTTTCTTTTCTATTTTTAGGTTTTTTTAAATAATTTATACTGGTGATTCTCTTGATTTCTACATTTCATCACACTCTTCACATTTTTCTGAGCTCACCAGTATTTTTAGATTATTTTTCTGATTTTTCTATATTTTTCTATGATTTTTATAAGTTTTTATACGCAAAAAATACAAAAAAAATACAAAATACACAAAAAATACCCCGGAAATACGTGGAACCTTCTAGAACACTCTAGAACTCCTTGCTTGGAGAGGAAGGGTGTCTAGGTGCGTCGAATCAAAGCAAATCAAGGCAAATCACGTATTATGCGAAATAAGATCGGAGGAAATCGCAAAAATACGCGTAGAATAATCGAGCGTATATATGCAAGGCTTGCGTATATACGCTCCTAGGCAGCGTATATACGCAGGGCCTGCGTATATACGCTCCTAGGCAGCGTATATACGCAGGGCCTGCGTATATACGCTCCTTTGAGCGTATATACGCAGGTCCTCTGCGTATATACGCTCGATCTCTCCTCCTCGTGCCTATAAATACGTGCCTTGCTCATTTCGAGACGGACACACGTCTATTCAACTTACACGTCCCTAAACTTGCGTATTCACGCTCTCACACTCTCATACGCTCTAAACACATACATTCTTGAGTTCTAGCATCAATTCTGTTTCGATCCTACAAGCGAGAACAAGGTATAATTCTGAGATTACTCACCTACAACTCTCTTTCGTTTTCTTTTAACTTGATTAATTATTATCACGAGTTCTAATTTAATTTATACAATGTAGAAACCAACTTTTGAATCCTCTCATGTAAATATGTAGGATTGTTATTCGTGTTTTCAATTTCTTTTTCGTTAACATTAATTATTATTATCACCACCTTGTCACAATTTATCATTATACATATCATTATTGTCAATACTAACATGTTTCTTTGTCTTGTTTAGCAATTCGATCGAAGGACGTCTCTTTTTAGTTTTTACTTAAACGATTTGTGTATTTGCAGAGACAAGGTGAGAAGGATATACATATACATTATTATGCTTACTAACCTTTGTTTTCATGTTTCGTTTGTACATATCCTATCACACTTGTATATATTGCTTAAACAAGACCGGAAATTATGCGTATCACATTAAAGTCAGATAATCATGGACGACCGGTTTTCTAGGCACCTTGTTAATATTGACTAACAATGAAGCGATCGCCTTGTCCATTGTAGAAGTCTTTGTTTGTGTATAATAGTAACCCATTTAGTAATCTTTAGGATTAGTACGCTTCTAAGGTGCTAAAGATGTAAGTTATGTGCATTCAATAACCGTGATGAATGGAATTGCAATGAGACCGAGTAGAGGCCGCTACATGCGGGCGAATTGGGTTACAGATCTGATTCGTACCATGTCCCCGAACCCACGACTGGTTACTGGATCGGACGTGGGGCCATTAATTTGGCACCAACGTTTCGGGCGTCCGTGAATAACCTGTATAGGCACGGTGGCGACTCCCCTTTCTCGACAACACTACCCCAACGCACTCACGTGCGGGTTCCGTGGCTCAAGCCCACGCAATCACCGATGTAGTACCAAGCCGCGCGTCCGCTATACGCGGGGGTACGTCCCACGTCCTACAGTGGGGTGGTGAGCGAATGGGTTCATTTTTAACCCACCACACAAAGAGAGGAGTGCCACTAGTGAGAAGTCCTTCCTTGATTCTGTTTCTCTCTATACTTGATGGCTAGTTGTGTTTTTGATGATCCATGTTTTTGGATAGGCATTGAGTCACTTGGGATCTTTGGTCGGGGAATTGATCATGAGCATTTTGCGATGTTGCTTTTATGGGGTGAGACGTGTTTGAATTGAGAATCTAGATGAGCTTGCTTGAGGACAAGCAAGAGTTTGGCTTGGGGGAGTTTGATGTATTGTATTGATATATGGTTTTTCTCCCCATTCTCTTGCTATTTTGCATGGTTTTTGGCCTCGTTAAGGCCCTCTTTGCTACTAATGTGTTTGTTTAGTGTTTAAATGAGTTTTAGGTTGCTTTCCTTGATTTGGAGTGATTTTGGACTCATTTGCGAGCACGACGGAGCCTTAGAAGGAGTAGTGAGGACCTAGGAGTGGAGCTACGCGAAAAATGATTGTTGCGAAGCATCGATTTTGACATATGCTCACTCTTTTGGTCATAAGTCACGTTTTGTATGTCGGATTGGTGTGATTCTAATTGCATTGGAAACTAGACTTCAGGAGCTTCGATTTGATAGGTGATATGCCTAATTTGGATAGCCAGAGCTCGAGATATGACCTTTGGAAGATAACCTAGCGAATCTGCCGCGATTTACCCTGAACCGATCGGTTTGGCTAATCCGATCGGTTCAGGCTCGATTTTACCGATTTTATTATCTTCTTTTGGGATTTTATTTACAAGGATATAATTATATTTTTAGCAAGCCATCTATCTTGGAAATTCAAGAGTATTTAAAGAGAGATTTCCTAATTTGTAAATTTTTAGACTTTAGATTATTAGATTTTAGTTTAGTTTTAGAATTACTTTTTCTCTCTAAAAAACCCTAGTTTTAGTTTTAATTCAATTATTCAATAGTTCATCATTAGTTCTTCAATTATTGCGATTCTGGTATTATTCTTAATCTCTAAACTCCTTTATTCTTTGTTATTAGTCTAATTATGTTTTTCTTAATTGCTTTTATTATGTTTAATTGCATTATGATTGAGTAGTTTCCTTTCTAGGGCAATTGGGGATCTATGGCAATATGATTAGCATGTTTGGGTTTGATTCAATTCATACTTTGGCAATTTATTGAATTCCTATTTGATTGTTCCTCATGTTATTAAATTAGGTAGTGCACGACTTAATTGCGTAATTAGATTAGTCACGAGTTTCTAGATCTAGCGATTGAAACTTAATACAAGATCTACATCAATAGGTAGAACGAGACTATCCTAGGTCGAGAGATACGGTTAGGAGTAGTTCTATGGTTCATTCGATTCGAGAGAACTTTGATCCTATTCGATTGTGCCTTATTGTGAATTATTGATATCCAATTATTGTTGATTTGTTGTTATAGTGAACCATAGCCCTAGACTTTAGTTGATTATAGTTTAGTCATAGTTAATTCATTGCTTTAATTATTTGTAGCTTAAAATAATTCAAACAAAGGTTCTTTTACTAATCTAGATGCTTTTAATTAGTTAATAATTAATTGTTGCTTCCTTGTGGATTCGACCCTGTTACCACTAGCCACATTAGTTAGTTTTAATAGGTTATTTTTGATAGGTACGCGACAAGCCTGTCATAAGCCACATTACGTGCCTCTTAGCCAAATTTTCACATGTTTTGACCCTTAGAAGACAAGTGAAGTGTGGTTTTTGAGTTTGTGTAAGGCTATGTGTATAAAGCCTCAAAGTGTTGTAAATTGTGTAAATGAATTGCAATAGTATTGCAAAGTGTATTCCCTAGTGCATTGCAACAAGAAAAAAAAAACAGAAAAATGTCAAAATTTCCAAAAATATGCACTTTGGGAAAAGTATTTCAAGTATAGTGTTTTGTGTGAGAGAAAGTAAGTGTGCTATAAACTTGCCTCCCAAGTGTGTGAGTTTTGTGAAATGGGGCTCCTCAATCCCCAAAGTTTGGTTTTGTGTTTAACTTCACTTGTATAGGGATACCACTACAAGCAAAATATATCTATCCTCACCCATCTTTTAGCCAATACATTACAACCCGGAAAGTCCTTTGACCTTGAGAGTTGAGTCACAAAAGGTGGAGGGAGTCACAATTTCTCATTTTGGATGTCTAGTGCAATGTGCTTAAACCTCAATCTTGAAATTTCTCTATGCTATTCTTTGAGCTCTTTCTTTGAGCTATGTGTTGTCACCAAGCTTGGTCTACTAGAGGCCAAGGAGGGTCGCTTTGGAGAGAGGAAGAGAGTAGAATGACTTGATTTAGTGCAAGCTTTGAAAGTTGCACACAATTTGTGATATCTATTTGACTCTTGTTTGATTTCTAGTTGGGGGGACATCTTTTCTCCTTATTAGCGTCCCTAAAGTCCAAGGAATCCAATCCAAAGCATATTTTTGTTTTATTTTCTTTCTTTTTTCTTTTTGTTTTTGTTCTTCCTCTTGTGTTCTTTGTGTTTTTGAAAACCTTTGCCATGATTTCTTCTTGTTTATGGAGTTGTGGGTCTTCTCTTTGGAAACCCTCACGAGACCTTCCTCGTCCTTCTTAGCGATTTGACGGTTTAAAGGGCTTGTCACTAGTTGCTAAAAGTGATCGTGATTCTTACGAAAGTGAGTTAGTGTATAGTTTTCTTCTTTCTTTTTATTTTGCTTTGCTTTACTTTGCTTAAGGACGTGCAAAGGTCCTAGTTGGGGGGATTTGATAAGTGCCAAAAATGTTCACATTTAGGCACTTATTACTTCCTTATTTTGGTCTTTATGTGTGTTTTCTTTATCATTTCACTAACCTTTTGGTTAGATTTCAACTTTGTTTAGTTTTGCAAAGCTTTATTGGTTTTTAGTAGTTTTTATAGGTTTTTCTTTAGTTTTCTCTTCTTTTCTATCTTTGTACACTCAATTGCAAGCTTTGTGAGTAATTTGCAAGTTGCCTAGATGKGCACATGTTGGTTTTAAGCCTTCCTACTTGTTGGTTTGATTGTGGTTGCTTTGGTTGAGCCTTAAGGAACTTGAACGCTTGCTCTAACATTTTCTTCGAGCCATATCTTTTTGTATACTTTTTGCATTGGAAAGTAGACTCCGAGAACTTTCCAACGGTATATTACAAGCTGTAATCCGATCACCGAGCAACAAGTTATGGCCGTTCGAAGTTGAGTAGTTCAGCCTGAGGTTTTCACGCGCGTCGAGGTGTTGCCCGCGCCTGCAGGATCACCCTCACTTCCAGAATACTTWTAGGCGAGGACACGCCTCCTTAGGTTTGTACGCGCGTTTGAAGTTCGCATGTGCCTYTGCCCGTGCGTGTTGCACACGCCTGCACAGACTCCTTCCAATCTAGAAGCATTTTAGGCRCGTACACGCGTCCTAGGTTCGCACRCGCCTCCACACGCACCTTCCCTGCCCGCGCCTTTAGCCTTTTCCAGTAGCATTTTTGGCGCGTACGCGCATCCCTTGTCCACACGCGTCATCGCACGCACGTCCCCCCCTCGTACCGCGTCAGCATGCGCATCCACACGCACCTATGTGGCAGCTCCTGGACGTTGACTTTGAAGCACATATCTAAATTAATAACGGGAAACTTGTAATTATGAGAGCTTGTATTTTGGGCTTTGTATATATAATTTGAGGAGAGAGAAACTAAAAGGGGTAGAGTAGTAGTACAGATTAGTTTTAGTTACATTTTAGAGTAATTTTTAGATTTCTTTTTTATTTCTTCTTCTTCTTCTTCTTCTTCTTCTTCTTCAATCTCCAATTAAAGAGTAGCTTCAAGTTTTCATCAATTTTGCCCTAGAATCTTTGTTTCTTGCTCAAATCTTACAATCTTTATATGCTTTTGACCTAGAATTTCGAGGTAATTCCTTTTCTTTGCTTACATTTCAGTTTTATTGTTGTTTGATATTAGTTTTGCTTGATCTTCGTTTTCGTAACTTTTTGTGGGTATTGTTAAAGCTTTTGCTTTTGAGTTCTTATGTTACTAGATTGTTTCTACTTGTGTTTGTAAAGCTTTTGGTTGTAGTTTTGCTTGATTTGGAGTAGTATTGAGTAGTTTCTTTGATACCCTTTTTCGTCTATTACACGTTCTTGCTTTAATGGCCTTTTACTTCATAGCTGGTTTTCTTTAGATGTTCTGCTTTATTTCAGTTCCTAAGTCCATTGTATGTGTGTGTGTTTAGAACTTAGGGTGCTAGAAGTCCTTCTTTATATTCAATGCATGATGATATATTGTTTCTCTAATCATATTTGCTTCAATTGTCGACCTTTCTCAAACCTTATTGCTTTGGATTTGGCCACCCATTGTTTTTGGGGTGAGAGGTGCTTGATTCAACCCTTTGCAAGGGATTGTGAGGATTGACTTGGGCATTGGTTTGWTTCTTCATTGTTCAATTCTAGTAAAAGCTTGAAAGGACTTGGGTTTGAACTTGAATTGAGAGGGTTAGCTGACTTGGGAAATGATATTAATCAAATTTCCAAACAATGATTGCAATAACCCTTTTTGATGGAGAAGAACACACACTTTGTTTGGCATTATCCTTTACTATAGAAGGTGACAACTAGTATCTCCTGGGTGATTTAGAATATTTGTTTTTCCAAAGCTTAAATCAAGTGTTTCRATTAGCRAGTTTTCAATCAAAATTCCCTTTTCATAGTTTTATTTGCTTGCCAAGTTAGTTAAGTTCGGATTTAAACTCCTTTGATTCCTTCTCCGTGGATCGACCCCTTACTTGTTACTATACTTGTGTATAGCTAGTAGTATCGGTTTATAAATTTCATTTGAGAGTGTCCCGGTTTGGCTTTCCACCCAACGACCCTAGACGGGCACCCGTTAGAAGCACTCCAATTCCACATCCCGTATGATTAGATGCACCATCAAAGTATAATGACCAACTGTCTTCCTCGGTCATCATAAGTTCCTCGTCTGAAATGCCAAAGTCCTCAGGGAGGACTTTGTCTGGAGAGTCTYCTAAGAACGCGGAGACGATACTACCTTTGACGGTTTTTTGAGGCACGAACTTAAGGTCAAATTCAGAAAGTGTAACCATCCATCTAGACATGCGTCCATTGACTGCTGGCTTTTCAAAGAGGTAATTCAGAGGATCCCCTTTGCATACGATGTGTACGGTATGTGTGAGCAAATAATGTCGAAGCTTTCGTGATGCCCACACTAAAGCCAATCATAATTTCTCTAGGGCAGAGTATCGTTCCTCGTATGGAAGGAACTTCTTGTTGAGGTAGTAGATAGCACTTTTCTTGTCGTTGATTTCTTGGGCGAGCATTGCTCCAGCGGCTATGCTTGTTGTTGTAAGATAGAGCCGTAATGGATTCCCAGGGCGAGCAGGAGCCAACACAGGAGGATTGGTGACGTATTCCTTGATCCTGTCGAAAGCTTGTTGCAGTATCATCTCATTTCTAGGCCCTTCCCAGTTTCTGAAGATGGGGTCACAACCATGGACTTTATATAACCTGCTATACATAGACGACCCTAATGAACCCTAGATCCCTTTTTTGTGTGCCTAATGAATATTGCTTTATCTTGTGATCATCTCATGCCTCGAACAAATGATGAAACCTACATTGCTTAACTGGACCGCACACCACTTTGCGGTTAAGCATTTGAATTTCGAGCTTTGAAAACTTCCTTAGTGTAGCATTCTTCCCTGAGATCTATCATCGACATAAACTCTACTTTCATTTTATCAGTCGCATAAGCAAACAAGTGCAGCTTGTTGATAGTGGCGCCTGGCATTTTGAGACCAAAAGCATCACGGTAGCAATATAGCCCCCAAGTTTGAGGGTCTTTTCCATGTTCTCTTCCCATTTACTTGATTATATCTGCATACCCATCCATATGAAGCAAGCCATATCTCTGTGTGCTACCAGAACATCTATTTAGAGTAGTTCCTCGGACTTGTGTTAAATCAGAAATTAAACATTCGAAACTCCCATCTTTCTATACTGGAACCACATTTGCATCCATAGGGTAATACACAATGAAGCCTGCCAGGTTGTTGGACTCCCAAATTTTTAAGAACAGTCTATTTCATGCGAGGAGCTTTGTTGGATGCTTAGCCCCTTTTATGAGCGGGACTGTTTGTGCAATTCGGATCATCCCTAACATGTTTGTCATAGACCAGCAAAAACATCCGAATTCTCAGTTTCAACCAATTCACCCTCTTGCTGAACTCAGTTCAGAAACAATTTGGTACTCCCGCGCTTCATTCGGAGGTCTAGCTTTTCTGTTTGCCATGACAATTTCTCTATTCGTTCTCTTCTTGCCTTTTTAACTCATTGTTATTTTTGATGTGAATTAAAGAATCTAAGAGCAAAAGAAAAGCAGAAAGCGCATATTATTAAACTCTAAGAGAGTACAGAAGTTTCTCGAAGACTTATGAACAAGGAAAGGGATACTAGGCTCCTTGACAGACTTAGGAGACACTCCCTGCGACACTATCTAGCTTCTACGACCTGATCGACTCAGTCCAGATCAGAATCTCGACATTGTCCTTCGCCCAATGTGCACTTGACCTTGCCTCCTGGAGTATTATTTTCACGTTTCGCCAAACCATGACCAACCATTCAATTTGTGAAAGATAGGTCAATCTTCCACATCTTTCCTATCATACACATGCACATATGTAAGCGTATAGAAAAATGGAACAACCACTGCTATCAGTCTAAACTATTCCCCACTGTATGACATCTTCGGTTCATCCAGTCTTCTGTAACTTGCAAACTTTGCTATGCCATTTAGGAAGCCTTTTCCAAAGGATGATAGGAGACAACCTTTGTTAATGAAGCAATGCCTAGGCCTAGCTTGGGCATAGGGCAGCCTATTCTAGTGTATTCGCCTTTTGCGAATTGTCCTTAACCATAGTTTGCTTTAAGAGAATCATCGATCCTGTTATTTGCTTTTTCCTGTGAGAACTTAGACCTCACCATATTGGCTAGCTTGGTTATTTATTCTCTCGTAATCGTTTCTTTGCAAATTTATGAGTGAAAAGCTATTTCTCCTTTGGACAGCAACCGTCTACATAGTTTGCTTAAGGAGCCATGGATCACTTCTCATGAAATTTCGAGGACTAGGTGTTGCACTCTCTAGCTGAGCAACTCAATGAGTAGATCTCATTCAATCAGCTAAAGTTCAAGCCCGGGATGAGTGTCTTCACATGCCATTAGTGCAAGGTGGATTAAGGATGCTGTACGAAACCGTGGGAAGAAACTTGTCTCGAGCTCATTGTTGCCTACCCTGTTTGCACATGGACGCAAAAGTTAGTTCCCAAGTGAATAACTATCGATGCAATGCACTTCTTAGGGTGATCATTCCGCTTCCTATGAGACTCAATGTAAAAAGTGCATGAACGCGAAAATTACCCTTTCGCTTTTATTTTCATGTTCCCTTTTTGTTCATCATTTTTCATTTTTTTTTATTTAAAGGCGAAGTTCAAAGTCGACGTCCGTTACAATTGCATGACTCAAAAAAAACGTAAGCCTATGATTCTAGTTACAACCACTTCTACATTACGACGCCTAAAATGATCACTTGTTATATGAGGACTCTTAATGACTCAATGACCTGTTTGTTATTTATGCAAAGTTAGGCCTAGTCCTAAAGCACGTAGCACTTGTCGCTAGCATGGAACCGCTATATGTGAAAGAAAAACAAAAGGTCCAGCCACCTAAGATCAGTTGCTAGTTACTGAACAGGTCAGTCCGGTTCCATGAGGTCCATGGACTAGCTCTAACAGCTTTAACACATCCAGCCGTTGTGATGATCAAAGAGAGTTAAACCATTAATCGGCGTTTGTAGGCATCAGCGGCTCATAATGGATGCACATCAAGCTAAGAGTTGTACATGTAGCCTGACCACGCTATCTATACGAGCCCCCCGGTCTTGACTCAAGTGTAAAACACACTTCTATGAGACGTTGCCTAGAAAATGGAACTCAGTGCCAAGACCTAAAGTCCGTGTAATGCAAGATGCCTAAACACAAGCCGTCTTAAGGACTCCAAATTCACATAACAATTCGAGTATTGCCCACACATCACTAAAGGTAATCGCTTTAGTGAATTCCCCAGTGAAGTCGCTAGAAAATTGTATGGGCGCRGGGGCATCACKGGGTCGGACAGGGTCCGGTCCCTCAGCTCCGGGGGGTACAATTTAAGGGCGGCTCGGTTTGTTTGCTAGGATTGAATTCTTGCTTTTTCGTATTGTGAGTATGRCTGGAGTTGTGCACTTATACTCGAAACAAGTAGAAGAAGTTGCCACCGCACTTCTTTTGGGAAYCTGCGGAACCCGTTTTAAGCCTTACCTATAATTGCATAAATCAAGGCGAAGGACTCAATGTCTGGTAGTGCACCAAAGGTCTGGATTAGGGGACAAGGGTAAGGGTGAAGTAGTGCACAGCACCTTCCCGCGTCRAGCGGCCTCTACTCAGTTATTCCGAGTTCARTGTCCAAAAGACAACAACAAACAGTTTTCCGTTTTAAACCCTAAGCATGAAAATTTACTAYGCGGGTTATTTAATAGAATACTATGCAAATYGTGTCTAGTTTGTTGTGGCTTGTGTTGTTAATTCCCTATTCCAGGAGCCTAATGCCGGTTGTCCATAGTTATCTTTTTAGGCGTGAAACACGAAATTTGCAGGTCTTTGTTAAAGCATATTATATGTGTGAGACAAGCATGCGAGCACTCGTACGAAGAATTGAAAGTTATGCCTTAAGGTTTTTTTAATTTGAAATGCCGAATCGTTTGTTAATKAATATTACATGCAAATTACATAGAAAGTCGAATTTCTAAACAAGAATGCAAAAGGAGGGTTTAGAATTGAGACGTTGGCCTCAAACCTATCTCGCAACACGATGGCAAAGACTAAGGACGTAGCTTCGGACCCTTAGGAACCCTTGTCGAACCTTTAGAACCCTTGAAAACCTCCTAGATCTAATGCAAAAGAGTGTTTGAATGTGTTTTTATGTCTTTGAATGTGTTTGAATGTGTTTGTGAGAGAGAGTTGGACGAATGAGATAGAGAGAGTCTTCCAAAGCTTTTCAAAAGTCGGAAAAAAAAAGAAGTCCTTTGAAATGAATGAGGCATCTCCTATTTATAGGCAAGGGTCGAAATCGGCCAAAAGAAGGGAGGGCTTAGGCGTAATTACGCCCAACACCTGCCTGGTTTTGGCCGATTTGTCTTGCCTCTAATAGCGAGATTGCGATGAAATAAAATTGAGATAAAATCGTATAAAATATATGCGTGATTTTATACYATTGCGGCTGATTTTATTGCGATTTTCGAGATATTTAGCAGATTCGCCTTGCCTTGAATAGTGAGTGTCGTAATGAAATAAATCGAGATATAATCATATAATATAAGCATGATTTTTATATGATTGCAACTGATTTTATGCGATTCTCGGGATATTTGGCTCCTCGTAAGCTTGTCTTGAGGCAAAATATCCTGGGTTACCCGCTTTGCTCGGTTTTGTTTTTGCTAGAAATTGTAATATATATAACCATAAATCGAAAAATTAATGGAAAAATATGTAAAAATTCCTTGAGAAAATTATATGTGTTGTTAAAATTTCGTGAATTTTGGAATTGATTTCATAATTTAATTAATTAATCGCAAAATTAATTAATTGTTGAAAATTTCGAAAAATTTCAAAATGCTCAAAAAATTCAGAAAAATCTAGAAAAATGTTGAAAATAAGTTAAATTTTTTGAAATTAACTTACTTTTGAGTGCTATACTTGAAAAGGTGTTCGATGTAAGGAACTGCTTTTTAGGACCTGTCATGTCCTAGCTCTCTCGAGTTAAATTTTGTGTTGCGAGGGGTGTCTTACTCTTTAGCTGTTTTGGGCAAGGGAAAATGTAGTATCTACAATTAGGCGATGGAAGATAAACTCTAGTAAACTGGCAGTTTCCACTTAGGCCGGATATAACCAAAATCTTATGGGAATCTCATCTTGCTTATTACTTGGATAACTAACACCACAATGTCAAGATCAAAATTTTCATGCTCACATGGCAAGTGAGGAGATGAATCAATTCAAAAGGACATAGGCATAATGTTGGTTTCTTAAGTATAAGGACTTGGAATCCTTATACTGATGATTGATAGATGTACCATTTTCTCCGCAAAGGGTTCAAAGTTCCTGAATTTTCTCCCTTATTCGCTGATGATGGGTCAGTGTCTGCTAAAGAACACTTGTTCAAGTTTAACTGTTAATGTCAGTTGCGGCAGATAGTGTCTATCTCAAGTTGAGATTATTTTCTAGTTCTTTTATTGGGAATGTGTTTTCTTGGTTCACCCATCTTCCTGCAAACTCTATACAAACGTGCAAGATTTGCAAGGACACTTCCTTRGCCATTTCACTAGYGTGGAAGATGGAGTTTCCATTGGAGACTTAGCCAAGATAACATAGGACAAGGGGGAACTTGTATAAGATTACATTGCCAGGTTTAAGAGAGCAAAGATTAGATGTCATCTCAACCTACCTAAATCTAAATTTGTTTCAATAGGCTAGAAAGGGTTGTCTTTTCCTTTGAGAAAGGAATTCGAGGGTCAACACTTCCCTAATATCGTGGCTGTGGCTAGCGTTGTAGTGGAATATGAAAGATATTTGGCTGAAGAATCTAAAAGCAAACATAAATATTATGCTAACTATACTAATAGCACAAAAGAGAGCATGAATCAAGGTAAAGATCAAATGYATGTGGCTATGGRTGAATTTGTCCAGGGCTAACCATTTAAATGTCCTTAATTAGTGAACAAAAAGTCTTCTCAAAAGAAAGAATTTAAGACTGATCAAAGAAGAGAGTACACATTTGATGTTAAAAAATGTGACGAGACATTTGATTGGCTCTTAAAGTTTACGAAGATTAAACTAGTGGGTGAACACAAGGATAGAGATCTTAACGAAATAAAAGGAAAAATCTATTGTAAATGGCACGATGCTTTCACACATAAAACTAGTGATTGTGTAATTTTCAGAAATAGAATTCAGGATGAAATTGATAAAGGAAACATTACTTTTTCTGAAAAGAGTGCAAATGCTAAAGAAATTTATTCTGATTTTTATCATAATTAGAACAATATGAGATMGATTGTAATATGGTTAGTATTGGTGCTAATGATATTTKTTGTATTGACATATAGGAGCTCTTTAATGTAGCTATTGCTATAAAATTATATGAGCGCATTGTGAAGGAAGGAGTCTTGGTTGCTCGAAAATTCCAAGAATAAGATTACGACAATTTCAATGTGTGCAGGTGGCATTTCAGTGATGCACACTCAATTCACCAATYTAAAGCTTTTAAAGGCTTCATCCATAAAAATAAGATGAGGGCAAATGGGTTGATAATCTCAAAGCAGGAATACCAGGCTCTTGATCTTGCTAATTTTCAACCTAGAGGAAAGAAAGCCGAGATTGATGAGGTGRAGTTTGGAGATGGTGCTGCTACTAACGATCATAATGGGAATGGAAGTCAAAAGGCCCAAAAATATGTAGAAGCTAATCAAAATTTTCCTCTACAGACTAAGGCAGTGGATGGCTTAAAGAAGTTACGTTTCACCATGTGTCCTTATGCAGAAAGTTATGAGCTAGTAAGGACTGAAGCCATCCCTAACAACCCAAGTTGGGTACCTACACACCAAAAACCTCGGTTTGAAACYATATCAAGGAGGAGATCAGTCACTCTTCCTCAAGTACCCTCTAATATTTTAGTCTTGACCAGGTTGGGCAAACCCAAAGTTGTCCAATTGAGCAGCAAGGTTACAGAGTCTCAAGCCSTAATAAAGGTGTCCAAGAGATAGAGGTTAATCAAAGGGGTGACAAAGCAAATGAAGACAAGAASCAGAAAGATGATATGGCTCTTGCTAAAGTAAAGAGAAGGGTCAGGAACCAGTCCAGGTTAATTAGAGAAGCAGCTACCAGCCAACTACAAGCAAATGTAGTTCATGTGAATGAGGAAGCTTTACAAAAGGGAATGCTTAAAGTTGTCACTATTAAGGAGCCTCATTTAAAGAGTGAAAGTGACTAGAGAGAGAATTCAAGAGAAGGAATTCATATAGGGAAATCTCATTCGGACTATGTTTAGACAGAGAGGTTGAAGGGGGACTTACTTGAAACCCAAACTCTTTTGGGACTTACTGAGGTCCAGAAAACAAATCAGGATAACCCAGAAAAGGCAGAAAAGCATTTCAACAATCCTTAGTGACACCAATCCTCATTCTTCTGACACGGTGTCAAATTTTCTCCCTCTACTTCAGAGACTATGCCTACTATGATTCTGGAAGCCTACCCTACTATTCCCAATATTTATTCCTCTGAAGCAGCTCCAACTGTTTCCTATGAGTCTATTCCAGTACCCCCCCCCCCAAATATCCGACACTCTGCCACAAGAACTCAGCGCAGAGATTAGTCACAAGCAAGATGCCACTCAACCATTTTCAKTGGAGATGGAATCTAGCTCATGCACAGAACAGCCCGTAGATCCYAACTCTTCAGACTCAACAGAAGTAGATCCACCCARAAAGGCTACTACTGTCGGCAAAGAAAGTTCATCCCCAGAGCAATGCCCAGAAGAGATAGAGGAAGAAGCATCGAAGGCTTAAAGCGCACCAGGAGCAAGCAATCACTCCCTCGAGGTGGCGGACAACTATCAATTGGTTGGGTAAAATCCAGGTAATTTAGTTAAATAATTTTTTATTTCGAATATCAACATCACATTTTCTTACTTGGGTTTGCTGTACCAGACCCCACACAGGCAGTGACCTAAGAAGTCCATCAGGAAGTTCTTGATAAGTGCTCTCTAGCATAGACCGTTCCTAGCCCAAAAACTCGTGCCCATGCCATGCTTTCTTTAGGAAAATTAGTAGAGTTTCTAGCTTCAACCAATCCTTCCGCATGGAGTGATCTGCTTGAACCTTACCAAGATTTCATCAAAACGGTCCTTCCTAAGAAAGATCTCTTCCAAAAAGACCTTGCTTCCACTCAAAAGGAAGTTCTGAGTTCCCTTAATCATGGGGAACATTTATAGGCTAAAATAGATTTAAGTGTCAAGGAGCACGATCGCCTTACCAATCGCTTGCATGAACTTTCAGAGGAAAAGTACTTCCTCCTAGCCAAGATATCTTCCTTAGAACAAGAAGAGCGACAATGTCTCCAATCTCTCGAAGCATGCATACAGGATCAACACGATGCCCATCAGCATTCTACACACTTACCAGAGAGAGGAAAATAAGTCAAYACACCCTTAGACGACGATAGCACCAGAGCTAGGCTCGCGGCCAAAGGTTAGGTCCTTGTTTGTGCTTTAAAGTATCGTGCCAATTTCATACTYGCTAGGAAGAAGGACAATCTGTGATCAAAGGAAAGTTTAAGAATGGTGAAAAGTTTCTGCAATCATGTTCTTTAGACTATTAGATGTAACAGTGTTTTGTAGAACTACTAGTTCATGTACTGCCCTATTTGCCTAGCTCCTGATGTGTAAGGAGCAATTCTTACGTTTTCTGCAACCTCCTCATACTTCTCTCTCTGACTCTCATCCAAATGTGGTTGGGCTGTAGGGATCTCTTCCTACAACTTCTTTGTCTAGGTGACAGCCAAATGAGGCTGGACATCTAGAACATCTCCTTTTGACCTCTCTGTCCGAATGGGGCCCATGGAAGACTTATCTTTATGAGTTCCCTCAACTGAATTCTCTCTCCAGTTATTGTCATCCTTCAAATYAGYCTCCTCAACAGTGATGACTTTAAGCATTCCCTTTTGCAAAGCCTCCTAATCCACATGAATTGCGTTTGCTTATATTTGGCTGGTGGCTGCTTCTCTGATTAGCCTAGCCTTCTTCCTGACTCTTCTCTTGACTTTGGTCAGAGCTAGGTCATCTTTAGATTCCTTGTCTTTGTTTGAATTGATATTCCTTTGTTTGATTTCTAACTCCTAGACACTTTGGCCTGAGTTTGGCACTCTCTCAATCTTACTAGGCAATTGGACCACTTTAGGTTTACCCAACCTAGTCAAGACTGAGACAGTAGAGGACATACGAGGAAGGTTGACTGGACCCCTCCTTAGGCTTATTTCAAACTGAGTCTTCTGGTGCCTAGGTACCCAACTTAGGTTATTGGGAATAACTTCGGTCCTTACTAACTCATAATGCAACATTCAGCACAAGAAGGACACATAGAGAAGCGTAATTTCTTTAGACCTTCCATTGCTGTTGTTTACAAAGGAAAAATCTGAACGACCTCCACATATGTCTAAGCCTTCTGACTAGTGACTCCATTATGATTCATATTGCAAACAGCATCTCCTGACTGTAMCACCTCACCTTCAGCTTTCTTTCCCTTAGGTTGAAAATTAATAAGATCCAACACTTGGTATTCTTACTTTGAGATTTTCAACCCGTCTAGCCTCATCTTTTTATTGATGAAGCCTTTGAAAGCTTTGCATTGGTGAGTTGGGTGTGCAACACTAAAATGCCATCGGCACATATTGAGGTTATCATAACCTTGCTCTTGGCATTTCGGAGCAATTAGGACCCCTTCATTCACAACACGCACATATAACATTACAGCAATAGCCACATTAGAAAACTCCTACATGTCAATATGAAAAACAATATTAGTATTGGTACCAACCATATTGCAATCCAACTCATATTGTTCTAACTCTGAAAGAAATTCAGAATCAATTTCACAAGCATTTGTAATCTTTTTAGCAAAAACTATATTTCCTTTATCGGTTTCATCTTGTATCCTATTCTTGAAAATAACACAGTCATTAGTTTTATGAGTAAAAGCATCATACCATTTGCAGTTAACTTTTCCTTTTATTTCGTTTGGATCTCTTTCCTTCTCTTTCCTTATGTCTACCCACTAATTTAATCTTCTTAAACTTCAAAAGCCAATCAAAGATTTCATCACATTTCTTAATGTCAAATATATATTCTCTTCTTCGATCAGACTTGAAGTCCTTCTTTTGAGAAGTCTTTTTGTTCACTAGTTGAGGACATTTGAATGGTGGGCCTTGGATAATTTCTGKCATCGCCACATCCATTTGATCATCATCCTGATCTTGTCTGTCTTTTGTGCAATTGGCGTAGTTGGCATAATACTTATGTTTTCTTTTAGATCCTTTGGACAAACACCTTTCATACGCCACCAGCGCACTAGCCAGAGCCACAAAGTCAGGAAAATGTTGACCTTCAAATTTCATCCTAAAAGGAAAACACAACCCATTCTAGACTATAGAGACYAACTCAGACTCGGGTAGGTTAAGATGACATCAGATCTTAGCTCTCTTAAACATGGCGATGTAATCCTCTACAGGCTCCCCCTTGTTCTGGGTTATCTTGGTTAGATCTCCAATGGAAACCACCTTTTCCACTCTAGTAAAATGACGAAGAAACTACCCTTGCAGATCTTGTCAAGTTTGAATAGAGTTTGCTAGAAGATGGGTGAACCAAGAAAACATAGTCGCAGTGAAAGAACTAGAGAACAACCTGAGCTTCAAGTAATCATGATTTGTTGCCTCTCTACAATGGTAGTTAAACCTAACCAAATGTTCTTTAGTAGACACTGATCTATCAACAGAGAATAAGGGACAAAATTCAGGAACAATGAACCCTCGAGGAAATAGATACATCCTATTAACCCATTCAAGATAGGGATGACAAGTCCCTCTCCTAGGAAAACCAGCGTTGTGCCCCATGGCCCTTTGGATCATCTCTTCCATTTGTCTAAGGAGGGGTTCATGATGAACCTGTCCCATATGAAAGTTCTGATCTTGGCCATGTGGATGCTTCTTATCAATAATAGGCAGGATTTTGGTTATATCCAACACCAGGCTGGAAACCTCCAGTATTACTAGAGTTTTGTGTTCCCATCGCCTGCGGTCCCCCATAGGCATTACCCTGTACATGTGACCCTTGCCCTCAGAGGTAACTCGGAGGAGGATGCATTTGGTAGGAATAAGCCTAATGTCGTGGATAACCCTGATTGCCAGTTTGTGGAAAGTAGTTAGATTGTGGCGGTTCAGGAGCAGTAGGATATGTACTTTGAGGAATAGGTCTATTAGTTTTAGTTTGAAAATCGCCACTAGTGGGGAATACCCCTCCAGTTGCATAACTATTTGCCCCCACACCAAAGGTTGTTCCAGTGGGTGGAACGGTTCCCATTGACGCTATCAAGTGAATAGAAGTAGAATTCAAAGGAACAGAACAAGGTCCAGGGTCACCATGACTATAGCCTAACTCATAGCCTGACKTTGGGCCTGCTTCTATCCCTTGGCTRCTGTTCCCTTCATTGGCATCTCGGAGAGGGATACTCCTTGGTACTGTTTGAAGAGTCGGAGGGACAATAGCTCCTCTCATAGTGTTTGTTCTAAGATAACCCAAAGATGGCTCCTCCCTAGGATTTTCTATAGTTATTCCTGAACCTATAGCAGTTAAAATATTTATCAATCGTTCATTCAGCTGATTATGTTTCTCCACTAAAGGTTCCAACCGAGTAAATACCTCAATAGTAACCGTCTTAGATAATGCCACATTAGTAGCATTCAATGTCTTATTAATATCCAATATAATCCTATCAACTTGTCTGGTAACCGCTTGCTGTGAGTGGGAGCCAAAGCTTTGCAACTCGACAGTTATCACCCTAGCAGTTTTATGTATCATACCTCGGTGGAGATTGTCGAACCATTCTCTTTGATTCTCCTTCAAATCTTCCAGAAGGCTTGTAACAATATCCACGTACTAGGTATATTAAATTGAGTAAACCCCTGAWTGAGGATGATTGATCTACCCCCTYTTGAGGTGCAAACCGTCCAGTCTTTGCGTTTGAGTCTCAGTTTGCTCAGAAGGGACAAGATCTTCAACATATTGTTGTTGCAGAACAGTTTCTAAATTACCAAGATCATCGAGTGAGTTTTCAAGATTTTGATCGGATGAGTTACCATCCTCTTGATTGCTCGACCTTCGTGTAGATCTCTTAGGGGCCATGGTTGAGAAGAAATTATGCTTTAGCAAACTTCTCTCCCACTATGGTCGCCAAAAAACCTATTGAGGTGATTTTTCACTTCACCAACAAGTCAACCACCCAATATTGTTCTTAGTTCGGTAGGGGGRTGCCCCTCTAGTTACTGATTATATTGATAACCTCYTGCACGTAAAATGGCTCCTAATTGATCAGAGTTAAATAAGAATATGGGACATAAGGAGGACAACGTATTATGGAATAAAGRTGAAGCTTAAAACAAACAAAGATGAAAAGAGACAAACACCATCGATTATAAAGGGATAAGTACCAGACTAGCATTGTATTACAAGGAAGGATGATTACCTTCATGCAATGATTACAGACAATGGGATGAAAATTAAACAACTTACTGCTCCATGATCGGATGAACTACGCTAGACTAATCTAGGCTACGCTAAACTAAACTAACTTGGCTACTAAGCCAAGTGGCTAAAGGAAACTAATGCGAAAAAGAGATTGATTGATGTTGTTGTGTTGTTGTTAACTGCTATATCACTTCTGCTATTTGTAAACCTCCAAGGGTGTAGATCGTGGGTGGAAGTTACTTCTTCTATCAGTTTCTTGCCGCTCTTTTACATATTTCAAATGCTCGTTATTTCCCTCCAAGCTCTGCTATTGCCTGATCCTCAAGGGCTTGCCTTTGGGCTATCTCCTGATGGGTCATCTTTATCATAATTCCCTTCTAATGCTATCGCTACATCGTTAGACTTAAGCCATATTAAGAGTGCCATATATCGCCTGTTTTCTCCTTATACCTTATTCATTACTTAATTACTTCATGCTGGTCAAACTCTACTAATTAAGTCGACAAAGTCAACTATGTATTTTTAGTCCGTAGCAGGGTCCCATCCGGATAGAAAAGTTGGAGGAAAATATTTCTGCAACCCAGCCTCATTTGGATGGGAGTCAAGGGGAGAAGTTAAAAGGGAATACTCTAGAGACCTAGGCTCATTTGGATAGAAACCGAAGGGATAGACCTTGTYAAGGAACTTTCTTGTCGGAGCCTCGTTTAGCCACAAAAGTTCTTCAGAGAGAGACATTTAGAGATCATCCATGGGATTGTAGATTTCCAATATTCAGAATCATCCCATAGTTAGAGATTTGATGGAGGACCTTACGGAAAAAGAATTGGCCATCATGGGACATAAAACTTTGCAAGAGAAGTTCAAATGACTAAGAAATCATCTGATGTGGAGTTAGTAGACTATGGTCTAGAGGGTTTGGATTTCGAGGTTTCCAAGTCAGATATCGATTTTCTTGCAAATTGTTCGAAGGGAGACCATGAATTCAGCGTTTGTAATGCGGTCATTTTCCCCCAGCATTCAAAGCTTACGGATCGAAGCAAAGAGATACTTCATGAGTAGATGAAGTAGCCCAAGTTGAAGATGCAGGTAAGACCTCTACTATTTCAGCTGAGCTGATAAATTGGGTAAAGGGTCTGGTCTAGCGTCATCAATAGAAACAGTCACTAAGGAACAAGAACAATTAGCTGTTTAACAGTTAATGAAAGATTTCAGTGTAGACAATTCACATAGTAATCCCCTTTATGTCACTGTCAATGTGGACGGTGCTAGAGTAGGAAAGGTGCTAATTGATACTGGTGTTACTATAAATCTCATGTCGTGTTCAATATTTAAGAATTGGGTAAGGGTAGGAAATATTGTTCTAYCGTRAGAATTAGCATAACTACATTCAATGGTAAGTCGGAGAGTATTGAAGGATTAGGATGTATGCATATCCAAGTAGGCACTTCTAAGACCATATTAGCTTTCTTTAAAAGGGGAGGGTAATTGCAATGTGATTATTGGAAGAGAATGGTTGCACCAGAGTTATTTTATTTCTTCAACATTGCATCACAAAATAATATTATGGAATGGAAATGAGTATGGGGTAGTTTGTGCTGATGTAGATGCATATTTGGTTGATACTAACATAGAATTTCCCAAGATACTTATGAATACCTTGCCCAATAATGAAGGGATTGCGCTCAAGCTTGAAAGTCAGCCGACACCCACAGTGAAAGTTATTTCATGCGCAATCAGATGCATTGAAGAGGCTGCTAAAGATGATGAGTCACAAAACACATCTAAAGCTTCTCATGCAGTAAGAAGTCAAGCTTCAAGGAGCCACCTTGTGCCATTTGATGTCCATGGGGCATCTCTTGGGGGCAAATTGGATGATGTACTTAGTACTATTAAGGGAAGAAGAGCCATCTTACCTAGTGCAATCAGTCTTGGATATAAATAATGTCAAGACTTAAATATTTATATGTTATATATGATGAATTATAACTTTAAAATTGGATCTGGTACAACTTTAGCTCTTTGAAATCTTTATGCTAGTCATTATGTGCAATATGGTCTTGAGGTGAACACAATCATAGATGATGATGTCAACGTATCATCACGTGGGGATCTTAGTGCTCATGATTCACTTTCTTTTGAATCAGTGGGGGGGTTCTATGGTAAGGAAGAAGAGGTGAAGGTGTAGGCCAAGAGCGATGACATTAGGCAGGAAGTTCATGACCCTTTAGAGGAGGTAAATCTTGGTACATCTGAAAATCCTAAGTACACTTACATAAGTAAGGAATTGCCTATGGAGGAGAAGTTATCCATCATCAAAGTCCTCTAAACATATAAGGACTGTTTTGCTTGGGAACACCACGAAATGTCGAGGATTGATCCTTCAGTCATCCAGCATGAGTTGCCAATCAAGCTAGGGTGTACTCTAGTAGTGCAAAGCCCAAGCACGTTGGCACCYGATTTGATTCCTAAGATCAAGGAGGAAATTGCCAATCTCCTGAAGGCTGGATTTATTCAGCTAGTAAAATATGTTGAATGGATCGCCAACATTGATCCTMTTGTTAAAAAGAACGACAAAATTAGGATTTGTATTGATTATAGAGACATCAATAGTGCCTCTCCAAAAGATCAATATCCTATGCCGGTGGTTGAAATGCTTATAGATGCTGCATCCAGACATGAGTTGGTATCTACTCTAGATGGGTTTGCAGGTATCAGCAAATTAGAATTGCAGAAGGTGATTGTTCTAAAACCGTCTTTAGTTGTCTAGGGTCTGTGGGACTCTATGAGTATGTGGCCATGCCTTTTGGCTTGAAGAATGCAGGAGCAACTTATCAACATGCTATGAACCTCATTTTTAACGAGATGATAGGGGACTTTATGGAGATCTTCATGGACGATAATCTGGTGAAATCTAGAAATGCATCGGAACATGAAGAACATCCRATTCGTGCCTTTGAGCGAATGAGGTGGTTCAGTCTTAAGATGAATCCATTAAAGTGTGCCTTCTTGGTTAAAMCCAGTAATTTCCTCTMGTTCTTAGTACACAAAAATGGTATCYAAATATATCAAAATAAAGCGAAAGCTGTTTTGGAAGCACAACCCCCTCAAACGAAAAGGGAGTTGCAAAAGTTTCTGGGACAGATAATTTATATTCGTAGATTTATTACCAACCTTGCGGGAAAAACAAAAGCTTTCTCCCCTTTGTTGAAATTAAAGAAAAGGGGTGAGTTCAATTCGAATGAAGAGCATCCACATGCATTTGAACATATCAKAGCGAAGCTGGCGTCACCACAAGTTTTAATCCCATCGAAGAAAAATAGGAAGCCATTGAGATTATATTTGTCAGCGTTTGATTGATTCATCGCCAGTATGTTCACTCAAGAAAACGAGCAAGGGTAGGAACAATTGATCTTCTATCTAAGTAGAATTTTGCAAGATCTGGAGACTAGGTATACTAACGCTGAGAAATGGTATTTAAGTTTTGTAAATACATACATTTGTCCCTAGCCCAAGACGACCAATCATAAGATAACCCTTGTAACACACATGCTGAATTGAGAGATCAAAGGCTCTAACAAACCCTAGAAAGGCAAGTTTTCATTAAACCATACACTTTACCCCCACACTAAGCACCCTTTAAAATGATTTTTAATTTCCAAATAACTTTAACTTATTTTTAAGGATTGTTCTAGAATTTTCCGGAATTTTTCTGAATTTTTCTAAGCATTTTTGGCAATTTTTGGAATTTTCAACAATTTAATTCACTTTGCGATAATTAATTAGATTATGAAAACAATTCCAAAATTCACGAAATTTTAACACAATGCACAATATTTTTACAAGGAATTTTGTTTATATTGTTCCATAATTTTTGGACATGTGGAAAATAGTTATGAATTTCCGAAGCAAAAACGCACACCCGAGAGAAACAGCTCATTCTGGAAGCTTCCGGAATGTTCTGAGTCCATAGCTTCCTCCCCAAGGGACCTAGGGATCAGTCTCAAAGCTTCTCATTTATGCCCCTTTTAAATTCAAAAGCAAAATCAATTTTTTCCGGATTTACATCTGACAAACATACAAAAAATAAGGCAAGTCGAATCAGGAAAATAAGGCAAGCAAAGCTAGGCYAAATTACGCCCATTTGGTTAAGATTTTGCCCAAAATTGGTTTCCTTTTCTAATTCGTACCTATAAATAAGCACCCCCGGCCCTTCATTTGCAACATCCACACTTTGCAAAAACTATGCTCTACCCGATTTTTCTCTTTTTTCTCTCTCTAAAACACTCTCTAAACTCTCACTCTCTCTCTTGCATTCATCTCACAAATTGTTTGCATTTCTAAACACAATAAAAAAAAACATTTCAAAAACACACTTGAATAATCATTCACACGCTCATACAAGTTCTTGATTCGTGGTGAGATCGGTTTGGGTTTGTTCGTGTTTGTACGAGTTCACGAGAGTCCTTAGCATCATTCTCAATAAATAGAACCATGTTGAAAGGTTAGTTTGAGGCCAATGTCTCAATTTCTTAACACCCTTTTGCAGGCTTGTTGGAGATTTGAATTTRTATGAAATTAGCATCTAATATTGATTAACAAACTATTTGACATGAGTTAAAATCAACATAAGGCACAACTTTAATTCTTGTCGAATGCTTGCATGCTTGCAAATCACAACTATTATTATGTCTTAAACAAAGACTGGCAAGTTACATGTTCTCACGCCTAAAAAGACTAATTCATAAACAAATTGGCTTTTAGGCACCTTGAATATGAATCTAAACAACACATGTGGCAACAAAAAATTAGTCCTTATATGCATCTATTTATGTTAAACATCTCGTCTAGTAATTGCATGCTTAGGGTTTAAAACAGAAATATCGTTAATGTTGTCTTTTGACAATGGACTCGCAATGACCGAGTAGAGGCCACTAGATGCAGGGGGAGTTGTGCACTACTTCGCCCTTACCCTTGTCCCTTAATCCATGACCTTTGGTGCARGAACAGACTATGCATTCCTTCGCATTGCTTTATGCAATTATAGGCAAGGTTAAAATCGACTTTCGCAGCTTCRRGAAAGAAGAGCGGTGGCGACTTCCTCTACTCATTTCGAGTATAATTCATACAACTCCWGAAATACTCACACTACGCAAAGGAAAGAGTTCAATTCTAGCTAAACCAAAGTCATCACCTAATTGTACCCCCCGAGGCACAGGGACCAGACCRAGTTCGGCCCGGTGAAAATTGTTACAATTTCCATGTAATGTCTACTTACAAGTTGTGGTTTGATTCTTAAGATTTCATGTATGCTAATCACTTCATCTAGACAGATCTTGATGCATTTATAGAATTATTTGCAGTTGAAACTTGTTGTAGCGTAAATTTAGAATTGAGAGAATTCCAACAATATATCATATGTTGCGATCCGAGTTCCGAAACAAAAGCTATGGGKAGACAAAGTTCGGGTTGATCAAGAGTTGACCAAAAATCAAAGGAGAGTAAATTGGGGCAAATGTCGAAGCTCCATAACATCTGATCTATAGCTCAGAGCCTCCCGCTCTGGGTGCTCAACCTTTTTCTAAATTTTCTTAACTTCAAGGTTACAATGTCGAGCACTCGAGCCTATATAGAGCGTTCGCTCTGCCTTCTTCCAGCCTACTCTAGTGATTTTCCAAATTTGGCTAAAAATGTCGATTGTATAGAGCGTCTGCTCTGACCCTCATAGTGTCCACTCTTCTTAGTCGTACCTGRAGTGCGTTAACTTCTAGTTTTGACTTGATTGCAATTGTGTAAATTCTTTGGTAAGCTTTCATTTTGTAAAATTTATGTTTAGTTTTCAATTTCAGTAATTAATTACTCTTTATGTTCTTCCTTAGTTTAGAGAGAGAAAACTCGACTAGAGGTTAGCTTCAAGAACTTAGACTACTTGTAGATTCTTCAATTCTCAATGTTTTTCAACAATTCACTTAAAGTCAGAATCTAAACTTTGTTTTAAGTTTTGAGCATGTTTTAAGTAAATTTCATAGCATTTAGTTTATAGTAATTTTTGTGGGTCTTTTTGTTGGCATTAAATTTCATTCCAATTAGTTGTAGATTGTTTTCCTTTATGTTCTTAATTGCTTTCTATTGAATTTGAGTAGTTTTGGTTTTATTTTAGAATACCCTTATTTTGAGCTTTTACTTGTGATCATGAATGGCTACTTACTTTGTTTTTAGCTTAATTTATGTTGTTTTCAAGTTGAAATTTGTGGCTAGTGAGTTTTTTTCTTGTTTAAGAAGCTAGGGATTCCAACTAGTGTCCATACAATTCTTAATTACCATATCATGCTCAATAGTTGATCATCTATTTCATATTGTAATTTTCAAGATATTTTAGCTTTGAGAATTGGCCACTCTTGAACAAAAATGAAAGGGGAATTTTGAATAAACTTCACCAAGAGATTTGGGGAGGGGGGTTTGTTTGGAATACTTGACCTAATTTACTAAGATAATCACTAAAGGGGATTAGAACGTGAGTTTAATTCAACTTAGTAATTGGATGGTTGGAGGATTCGGGAGATTATTTCAATTGCAATTGAGGCAAAGATCACACGCTCCATTAAACTCGGATTGAGCTAACTCTTGAATTGACATTGTATGGTGAATAGTTGGGTGAGCTAAACTTTCTAGACTCTTAAATTTGATTATTTTCTACAAAGGTTTTAAAGCCTCTTAGTTGTTAAGATTACTTCGAACTTCAATTTGGTTTTGCCTCCAAATCACTTGAACTTACTCAATTTTCTTATTCAATCTCCTTCTGGTTTGACCCTTGACTTACCACTAGCTAAGTTAGCTAGCGTAATTTGAGGTTTATAAATTTTATTTGGTTAGGCGTCTTGCTAGGTTATTCAACGACCCTAACCAAGCTCAAGTGTATAGATCTCAACTTAATGGATCCTTTGAATAACTTGTGTTTGATCTTATTTTAAAAAATGTTTTTTTAATGATATTTATTAAGGTTTCATGGGTTTTGTAAATATGTACTATTTTGAATCTCATGTGATAGGAAGTAGGAACTTGTTATTCAACAGGGGTTTTGAGCTTTACTATTAAAGTATTATTTTTGTTGGCAAACTTGTAATAGCTTGTAATAGAATTTTTAAATAAGTAATTAATTTCTTTTCCTAAATTTTACATGACACATCATATATTGTGATAGGTCATGCTAAATCTCATTTTATAATTAGCTATCGTTCGATTGTAGGTTGTCAAGTGGGTACAATTATTAGTTTGATGATAGCTAATATTAGTACTTTTTCCATTTTCGAATTCTTGCAACAACGGGGTATTTTTTTTTTTGTAAGATATAAAAAATTCCTTTGTTGCAAGTATTTTAAAAACGGAGAAGTAGTTGTTTTATCTAGCAGGTTGTATAGTGACACTTAGGGCTGATTATCGAATGAACCGAGATTGAACCCCAAAGGCTCGGCTCATCTCGACTCGGCTCAATAGCTCGACGAGCCTAGCTGAGTTCGGCTCGTGTTCGTTAGGATATTGAAAGGCTCGAGCTCGGCTCAATAGCTCGACTCAATAGATCGCTTTGAAAGCTCGGCTAAWGGCTTGTTTATAGGCTCATTAGCAATTAAAAACTTTTTTTACACAAATACACAATAATCCTCATTCCATCCATAATAATCATCCACCAGATCACCAAGTTACAAATCTAACATTAATTAGAACATCAAACTAACAAATGTCATCAAACTTACAGCACATTAAAACAAAGTTTCAAATTCCATAATAATTACAGCAAATTTCAATAAAATAAACAAACTAATAATCATTAAGCCCAATGACCACGAGTTGTGCATCCTTGTTTTAAAAACATATAAAAAGAAAAGTTTAGTAAAATCATAAACATATTAAAACAAAATAAAAATCAGATCAAAAACATACTAAAAAAATAAAATAAAAAGGTAAAAAACAGATTTAAAACAGCATTAAAAAAAATTTAAAACATACATAGAAACTGCATTAAAATAGATTAAAAACAAATTAAAAGCATATATGAAAAATAAATTAAAACAGGACAAAAACAGAATCAAAAAACAGCATTCTAACAGTTTAAAATAGATTAAAATGATATTGTAAAAAATAAAACATGCAAAAATAACAACATTAAAACAAAATTTTAACAATCAGTAACATTCATTCACAAAACACAAAAAACACAAAACATACATCTTCATAAAAAGACAACATAAAAATCTTCTTGAAACAAGTAAAATACATTTCATAAAAACCAATTACTAAACTAATTGAGAAATAATAAATAATAAAAAAAAACAAAAAAAACAAAACAAAATGAAGTCAAACTAACCGTGGGGGACAGATCTGTCGGCCATGACTCGCCTCACTCTCTTTTCGTCGCCGTTTTTTCCCCAAGCAACCGCCGCTACTCTCTTCATTTTAGGTTTTAGGGTTTCAGATTGAAGTCTTTTGTTTTGTAAGTTTTGAGCGTGAAACACTATATGTTATGTTTTATGAATTGGATAATATTGATGTTTTGTTTGAGGCCCATCAAGCATGTAGGACTAGTAGGAGTACTTCGTATTTTTCTTTCATTTGTATTTTTTTCCATTTTAGTATTATTTTCCTATTTTTCCCTTTACTTTATTACAAACTTTATAACTTTTTAATACTTCAAATATTTTTAAAATTTTTAATAAAATTGAGTTATAAAAATATTTTGTTTAATAAAAATTATTTATAATAATAAATAATTCTTAACGAGCTTGTTCACGAGCTTTCGAGCCGAGCCTAGTTTAGCTCGGTCAAAGCTTTCAAGCTGAGCTTTGACCGAGCCGAGCCCGAACAGTTCGCGAACAAGCCTAGCCAATTCTTGCCCCTTGTGACACTCATATGTAAGTGCATTATTATGTAAGTCATATGCTTACAAATAATGCATAAGACTTGCCAAAGGCATCTTCCACACATATGTTAATATTAGCACGTAATAAACCTAGGCAATAAAAGACTAGATTAAATTGATAAAGTATACAAAGGTCTCATATGTGTGACTCGATTTGAAGGATGAACTTTGAATGAATATTGATTTTATAAAATTAACTTGCTTAAGGAAGCTATTACTTTGTATATTGTATTTCGCTATTTACTAAAGTGATCATCTTCCATATTGTTAGAGAGCTTGATTCATGTTATGGTGTACCTATCCTTATTAATTATGTGCACATGAGTTGAATGTAATGATTAATAATAACGAAAAGAAGAAGTATATGATTAGCTTTAAAATAGGATTGTTTGTTAATTTAGCTGAATATTTTTTCTTTGCAGGCTTATAGAGGAAGTAGAACACAAGTCCACAACAAAACTGTTTGGTAAAAGAATAATGAGAAGAATCTGGGAAATATCATACCTAAATCAAAAACAGATTTTTTTTTTTTTAATATGTTGAACTGGTTTCAAACTTGTCCTCAAGAAGAGGGCAAAAATGGAAGAAAATTGTCGGAAGACACATTTGGTTCGTAAAGTAAAGGGTGAAATAAAACATCTTATTGAAGTAATAGACTTAGGTTTCTTTCTAAATGCATCTAGAGTTATTTGTTTTACAATTATGCTTCTTTCCATTCTTATGTTGCTTATTTGTCTTTAAATAGGAACTTTGCATCATGCTGATGTCCTTGAGCAAACTGAACTAGAAGTGGACAAGGTCAAAGTAGAAGCATTCAACCGAAAAAGAAATTCTTGAAAAAGCCGAGAAGTGGTTTGTTGCCCGTGAAGAAGAGGAAGGCTTAAACAATATGATATGGTACCTCCTCGAACACATTTAATTTTCTTTGTTCTTCAAACCATCTGTGTATTGTATTGATCTGCGATGCACTATTACTATAGGATGAAAATTGATACAATGCAAGAAGAGGTGCTCATTTCATTCTCAAACGTGCAGAGAAAGCTCAAAAATTAGTTAATAAGATTCCATGTAGATATCATTACAAATTTACAATATGCTTTCCTCCAAGTTCCAACAGTGTGACCTAGACTATTATTCTTGCTACAAATCTTGAGTTAATTGATTTCTCGACTCAAAGCAAAAGAAATATGTGTACAATAGTGTGAGCATGAATATGGTATATAGGTATAGTGGAGTCTTTGGCCGTAGCAACTCAAAATTGGGAGGAAGAAAGAGGTCTTCAGTTCCTGTTTGAATGTCTGAGTATGAATATCCTTTATAGACCAATCCCCATTCATAGTGTTCATTTTCTTCTTCCCTCACCTAATTGTTTATATTCAGATGTATTTATCATATTCCTCTTCAATCTATGCTTGAGGATTTCTTACTATGACAGGAGAAGACACTGGAAAAGGAGCGACAATGGATATGAATCCTTTACTTTCTTATTGAAATTTCCTTCGAATAAACTTAAAAAGAGTTATTAGTTTCTTTTACTGTGAAGTGCATTAACTCAAAATASATGTTTCTAACTTATGCATCCTCACATGTAATTTAAAGAATAAAATAAACTTCAAGGGCAATTGATGGCTGAACAAGAGTTGTGTTTTGGCTCTAACCCCAGTTCCAACATAAAGGTAGATTGTCTATATTGGTTTAGTTTATATATACTCCCCTCATAGAGATTTTGACTAATTAACAAATATTGAAGAATTTATATCTTTTAAAGTTTGGTAGTGTTTAGCGGTTTTTATAACTTTGTTATGGATTAATGAACATAGCATTATTGTGATTGAAAAATGTACGGGTGACGGGGCGTCCCCGAACCGAATCGAATCCAGTCCCTCTGCCTCGAGGGGTARAACCTCAGTGAGATCCCATTTTGCTTGAATTGAATTCTTGCTTATTGCATAGTGTGAGTATGCCTGAAGTTGTGTGAATTATACTTGAAAACACGAGTAGAGAAAGTCGTCACCACACTCTTTTGGGGAGCTGCGGAACCCGTTTTAAGACTAGCGGAGACATAATGCAAGGTGAAAGTTCATAGTCTAGTCGCGTACCAAAGGTCATGGATCAGGGAACAAGGGTAAGTGTGAAGTAGTGCACAATGCCCCCTTCCCCCAGGCATCTAGCAGCCTCTACTCGGTCACCGCGAGTCCATTGTCAAAAAGACAACAACATATATATTTCCGTGTTAACCCTAAGCATGCAATTACTATGTAGGTATATTAACAGAAATAGATGCATATAAGGATTAGATCTGTGGTGATCGATTTGTTTAATGTCATATTTAAGGTGCCTAAAAGCCAATTTGTCCATGAATTAGTCTTATTAGACATGAGAACATGTAATTTGTCGGTCTTTGTTTAAGACATAATAATTGTCTGATTTGCAAGCAGGCAAGCATTCAACAAGAATTAAAAGTTTTCCTAATTTTGATTTTAATTCAAGTCAAGTAATTGTTAATCAATTTTACATACCAATTACATAGAAAATTAAATTTCTAACAAACATGCAAAAGGGGGTTAAGAAAGTGAGACATTACCCTCAATCTAACCTTGCAACACGGTGCTTTCGAACGAGGATGATGCTTTGGACCCTTCGTAAACCCTTAAGAACCTTGAATAACCCTTAAGAACCTTAAAGAATCCTTTAAAGAACTTTTGAAAGAACTTTAATTGAATGTGAAATTTTTTAAATTTTTGAGAGAGTTTTGGTTTGCAATTGACGTGTTTTTTTTTTGGGGGGGGGGGGGGYGYGAGAGAGAAAGGGAGGGCGCAATCGGGCAGATTATCAACTTAGGAGTGTTGTGTTATGAAATTCAATAGTCGTGGTTACTGAATTATAGGCAAAGAATCACATGAGAGGCACAAATGCTAGGCTTAATTACGCCCGACTATTTGCCGTATTTTTGCGTGATTTTCTAGCCTATTTTAACTTATATATTCTGATTTTATTCGGCCTTGAGCCGGTGCATGCTTAAGGTTCAATGGATGTGGAATTGCTTGGGCAGCAATTCACGGCTTGGAAGGTTCCGGAAGCTTCTGGAACAAGTTGTTCCGCTCGGTTACACGTTTTTGCTCTGAAAATTCATAGCTAATTTCCACAAATAAAAAAAAATGGAAAAATTAAAAAACATTCATTGTAAAATAAAGTATTTTTTGTTAAAATTTCGTGAATTTCGGAATTTATTTAATCATTTTAAAAGTTGTTATAAAATTAATTAAATTGTTAAAAAATCCAAAAAAATGACGAAATTGCTTGGAAAAATTCCAAAAAAAAATCTAGAAAAATGTCTAAAAATAAGTTAAATTATTTTGAAATTAAAAATTATTTTTAAGGGTGCTTAGTGCAAGAAATTGTGCTCTTTGTGGTGTAAAACTACCCCTTTTAAGTTCTTTTGGGCCCTAGCTCTCTCGATTTAGCTGGTGTGTTGCAAGAGGTGTCTTATCAATGGTCGTCATGGACTAGGGACAAATTTAGTTATCTACAAGAACGAACTTCCTTTTTTCTCTAAGGTGTGTGATATACTTGGAAAGTACTTAGATCTCATGGATGGGTTTGGAGCTTTTTTTTTTTTTTTTTTGCACGTTGTAAGAAATTTGGTAATATTTGAGACCCATTATGTTTCTATATATTATTACCAAAAGAACATGGGCTTGATTCTAATGAGAAATTTGGTTTTTAGTACTTAGATGGATTTCAAGTGGCATACAAAACTCATGTTCTTTCTAACAAGTCTCTCTGGATATTTAGAAATGAATTGTGATTTTAGGATTCTTAATATGAGTTACACTGCACATAGATGGTGAACCGGGTATGTACGTCGATGTATGTCTTCCTTTCTTATACTGATATTTGTGTAGTCTTTCTTTCAAGGATTAATCGCTAATTAAATCGATTTTGTAAATAAACAGTATCGGAGTTGAATTTATTTTCTATTAAATTGCTTTGAAAACCAAGTACATCTTGATACAAAGACGAATAATATATGGCCTATAAAAGAGCTAGACTAAGTGATTATGACATATAAATCATGTGTGAATGTGTGATGATGAGGAATTTGGAAGGAGAATATCTTGCGTTATATTATTTAAGCCTTGAAATTTATATTGAGCCAACTTTWAAAAAAAATTAATTTTAATTTTAAATTATTTTTGTTTTTAAGGAAGTAGTATGAACTTGAGTCCTTCAATTTTGTAAGAGGAAAAGGAACAATAGGTAAGCTATGGTAAGGACAACCTCTAATCGTTTAATCAAAGAGCACTACAGGCCCATATTGATTTGGTTTCCCTTGGCAGGATATTTAAATAAGAGACTATGATTAGTAATGGTATAGTGTAATTTAACCTTAATAATAGACTATGATTTTAGGAAAGAATTATAAGTGGGGAAAAATATAGATTTAACATTGCATTGAGATGTTCAACAGAGTATTAGAGTAAGAATAAAATTCAGTATGTTACGAAATGAACACAGATGTACTGTCTGAATTGCTTTTTCCCTCCCCCATGCCCCCCATGTTACATAATACATGTGTCTTTCAACATTCTCCAGATTCTCCTTACCAAACCCATGTGTCTTTCAACATTCTTTAACCACCAATCTCAACTAAAAACCAGCTAACCTCCTAGTTTTTTCTTCAATTAACTCACAACAACAAATTGGTAACTCAGTAACCAAAAAGAGATTAATAGAATCCATAACAAATAAATACAATTTCAGTTTCAAAAAAAAAAAAAAAAAAAAAAATTAAAACGAATAAATACAAATTCACGGACTCTTGCAATCGTGTGAGCCCCGTTCAAAAAATCTGTTGAATCAAGTTATATAACCTTGATCATCGACAGTCCATTGAGTCAAATGAGTCTGCGAAGCCTGAGGGTTTTGCAGGAATGCTTGCCTGAGTTCTGCTGTAGGAGAAATTGCTCATCATTGTCGATGAGCCCTCATTAGCTTGCCATCTTTCCAAAGCTTGTGGGAGGCTCATCCCAAGGTCATTGCCAGGAGCATCATCCTCTACTTGGCATGAAGGTTTCCATTGCTCAACAAGTGGCCCCAGCACATTTACAGCTTGTCCCATGTCTGGCCTCTTTTGTGGCTCGCGTGCCGTGCAATGACCTGCCAGATCAGCAACCCTGAGGATGCTTTGAAATGTTTCATCATCATCAATGTTAAGGTTAGAATCAACTGCCTTATGGATGTTGTCCTTGTTAATCAAAAGTCTGCGGAACCACGTCACTAAATGGGATCTCTCTTCAGGAAGTGTCTCATCAAGAGCTTTTCTACCCGTGATTAGCTCCATCAAGATTATTCCAAAAGCATAGACATCAATTTTGGTTGTCACTCTCCCAGTAGCTGTTGAAATACACAAGACCACAACATGTTCAAAATTTATTTTAGAGCATAGATGGGCCTACCAAAGTGTCCCAACCATTAACTCAACAATAACTTCAATCTCCTCTCAAAAACAAAACAACAACAAAAAATAATAACTTCAATCTAAGCTTAGACAAATCAATCAATCAAAGCCGTAATCCCATATCAGGGGTCGGCTAACATGAACCAAAAGTGATTATTCCGGGAGGTCATCCACAAATAAATAAACAAAATAAGTCAACCCCACACGACCCATCATCAAAAATACCATTGCCGGACAAGATAATGCAGCCATACCCAGCTCAACAAAATAAAGGGTCTGTTTCTGATCTGTTTACAATGTAGGAAACACAACAGGGTTTCCTAAATCCTTCGCACACTTCTCATACAAAGTACAATTGTGATTGTTAACAATAGTAATAACAGACTCGGTGT
>SNQN01000306.1:54813-59965 GCA_008642245.1 Bassia scoparia
AAAGATAGATTTGTTTGATGTGTTGTTGTTCTCTTGATCCGGCTTCACCTATATATAGGCCTTGGGTAACAAAGATCTTGGGTAAGAAGTTATAGCAGTTTTCACCCGGCAGTAATTATTTGGCGCTCTATCCATATTTGAACTCTCCTTTCCCTCCAAGTTTTCGCTCGACGTTTAATGTGCCTCTTCTTCGAGGCCATACACAATGGGTTATCTTCTGACTATCCCTTCTTGGTGTTTTTGTTATATATATCACAAGACTGAAATATCCATGAGATAGAGAATCACAATCAATATTGGTCAAACTCTTGGTTGTAGTTGGTGAACAAAGTCAACAGAATTTTTTTAATCCTTAACAAATTATCCCCTTAATTTGCAAGGGCGATATCTCTCTTTTTTTCCTTTTTTTTCTTTTCTCTTTTTTTTTGCAAGGGCGATATCTCTTGAGTCCTTGTGAATTAATGATATGAAAACAAATAAATAAAGGACTAGTGGTTGATCATATTTGAATTTATCCTTAAAGTTTTAGTTGTGACGTGGTTTTATAAAATAACAATTACTTCGTATAATTTTGTTACCATGTCATATTGTGCAATTAGAATAATAAATAATTTTTTTATTAGGGTAATGCAATATTCTATTCACACGAATTTCAAGAATTACATTTCACCTTGATCGAAAAACAACTTGAAAATGTACTTAGCATTAAATTCACTACAAGAAAATCCATTTATCGCAACGAAGGTTTCGCAAGGACTATTTTGTCGTTGCTGAATATATATTTAGCAACGACATTATTGTTGCCATAGCTAATATTCTATCTCCAACCATCAATAATTCGGGGTCCATTTTTAGCAACGACTTAAATTATCTCGTTGCAATATTTCTCATCAATTATTGCAATGTCTCCAGTTGTTTGCACGTAATTTTTTAGATTTTATGGAACAACTAGTTTTGTTGCAAATAATTTCTTATATTTAACGCACCAATATTGTCATTGGTAAAAAAATATGGTAAAACTTTTCAATTCCCTCAACAGTCCAATTAAGGTGTGGATCCTATTACTATTTAAAGTGTCGAATTTTTCTTAATTTTATCGGATACAAGGATAATTTGATGAATAAAAGTTGTGGTAATTTGGATTGGATGTGGCAAAGTTGTGGTAATCATTCCTAAACGAGGCAGCTTCAGCCGAAGAAAAACAAAAAGCGAAAGCGAAGATGTTCTTCGAGTTGCTCAAGGCAGCCCTGTAGTCGTTGTATGATGGGAGCAACATCCTAGTGTTGAAGATGGCTTCTTGAATGATCAATTCGAAGTCTAGGTACAACTTGCCACATAGGTGCGTAGATGGTATTGGGTCATTGTTAAGTGATGTGCTCCCCACGACCCAAAAAACTAAGTTGAGCATCTACTACGACACAAAGAAGGTACGGATGGGATTAGACCTTCCTCACAAGAAGATACACGCATGCCRAAAGGGATGTATGCTGTATTGGAAGGACGATGCCGAGCTTGATAAGTGTCATCATTGCGGGTCGAATGGTTACAAGAAGACTTCGAATGACAGTTTGGTTGCCGCATGCTTTCTGGTGTACTTCCCAATTACACCACGATTGCAAAGGATTTGTGCCACTAGAAACATTGTTTAGTCTATGACATGGAATTTTGAAAATCGTCGAGGGCAAGGGAACATTGCTCACCCAAATGACAGTGAAGCTTGGAAGCACTTCGATAGCACCTTTACGGACTTCACGTTCGAGCCGCGAAATGTTAGACTTAGGTTGTGCACCGATGGTTTTTCCGTTTTCAGGAAGTTTGGAAAGCAATACTCATGTTGGCCTATTCTCACTACACCTTASAACATGTCACTAGACATGTGCATGAAAAAAACCTTTCATTTTTCTTTCCTTGCTTATTCCTGGGCCGAAAAATCTGAAGAACAACTTGGATGTCTACATGAAACCTTTGATTGATGAGCTGAAGTAGCTGTGGTTGGTTGGGTCCTTGACTTATGAAATCTCAAAGAAGAAAAATTTCAATCTTCGCGCAACCATCACAACAAGAAAATCGATTTCGGCCAACCATCTTCACCGACCGAAAATCGGTCGGTAACACCCTTTACCGACCGATTTTCTGTCGGTAACACCCTTTACCGACCGATTTTCTGTCGGTGACATCGGTCGGATTTCCCTTCGTCGATGAAATCCTTTTCACCGACCGATTTGCGGTCGGTGAGGTCATACCGACCGCATTGCCGACGGATTATACCCTCCAAAAAAATGGAGGGAAGGGACACTTCACTGACCGCAAGTCGGTCGGTATTACCGATCYACACCAGGATCGGTCGGTATTACCGACCGACTTGCGGTCGGTGAAGTGTCCCTTTCCTCCATTTTTGGAGGGTATGTCGCTGTATTACCGACCGAGTTTCGGTCAGTAAAATATTTCTTCCATCCTATTTATTTGTTGTGTAACCAATTACCGACCGAAATGTCGGTCGGTAAATGGTTTCACAAAAAAAAAAAACAGAAACCAGCTTGCAAATGCTGGTTTATGATAAGCAAAATAGTAACATTTTATTAAAAATATTTCACACCAAATACATCTCCGTAGCAATACATCACATTTCACATCTGAATTCATTCTAATGTAATAAAAAATCTTGAACAAATCTCAATTCAACACATTTCAATTTTATGTATCAACGAATTCAGGAGTATGAACACTGGCTTTCTCTGCATATTCTTGTTTTGTTGAGTCGACAACCTTCTCTACCAGATGTGCATCAGCATTATGGCAATGCAACAAGACAGCAAGTTCTTTCAATCTAAYCAAACTCTGTATACCAGGAAAAGGAAAAMTTACATGAAGATCAAAGTAAAACAATCCCTACCGCAATTCCTTAAAAGATTTGCACATGTCACTAAGAGTCTAAGACAATCTCTCTTACTGCCAAACATCACCAAGCTAAAGTAAAGAGCATCTAGAATATATCAAAAGAAGCCATCATGTGAAATAACTGGAAATAACATCAAGGCAGCTAGAGTATAACAAGTTTTTTAAGACAAGAATTTCATATATAGAAGCAAAATTTTCGTTGAAAGCCTTGAAGCAGTTAAGGATTATTTTCATAATAGACAGCTGACAAACTTTGAGTATGCATATCACCTAACCTGAACAATGAGCTCTTTCAAAAGCTTCTTGTAGTGATCATGTTTAGCACTAACACGCAAAAACTCCTTAGCTGCTTCCTCTTTCATGGAATTAACTAAATCATCTTGAGCTTGAAGAACCTTAATACGAGATGCATTGAGTTGCATGGAGTACTCTCTGTCAAAGTAAGCAAAATTAAAGCATAATTTGAGTTAGTATTTTTTCCATCATACCAACACTTCAACCAGACAATTTGTTCACCATCCACCCCACCAAAACAAAGAAAGAAAAGAATCTCATCACAAACATGAAGGCACAAAATCATCCTCCTTGCATCAGTCGATCAAAATAATTATACAGATGCAATGGCACAACCTTCAATCAATACACAATAGTTTTCAAACTGAAGATCATTAGGACTTGACCCAGTCCATTGTAATTAAATGCCAACATCTGTAAAGTAATTAGTAATAGAACAGCACAATGTACTAACAACAAAAATACAATAAAAATGATACTTTGAACTCGAATATTAATAGAAGAGGATTAAGCAAATGACATGAACCACTACGGCAATCATCTTCAATTTAATTTAGTCAAACTCAAGTCTCAAACACTTAAACTTTAAAAGGTGTACAACTCTCACCAAAGATTAAAAAAAGTACTAGTAGCACATTCAAATGCAACATGAGTTTCTCCTTGTATCTTTCCAGTAAAATAATAAAAGGAACCACTCTAACACTTGAAACCAAAGCTACATTCAAAAAAATTCGGTTTATGGCCATGGATAATCATAAAAGAGATTAAGCAACAATAATATCAAACAAAAGACAATATCAAAGCCAAACACAGAAAGAACTTAGCATTGTAAAACATCAACGCCTATCATAGACATTAGAAAGTCCTTATTGTAGATTATCACTACATCTTCTAACTCATCCCCGACTCTAGGCAGAAAGTGAATTCAATCAGATCATCAGAAACATTATATGAACTGCATTCAATCCTAAGCAATATCAACACTATGCAGTCATAACAATTGCAATAAACATCAACAATTCAACACCACAGTCACTGTCGATCGTAGTCAATGTTCTCAATCGCATCTCAAAAAACCTAATCACTCAAATAACACAGTCACAATAATCACAATGACAACATACATATGAAATTTAGCATAAACAATTTAGTAAATAATGATGATAAATAGCAGAGAAATTACATCTTCCTGCGAATTTAAACTTGCTTATCCTTACGCTCATACTCCTGCTTGATCTTCTTCTTCTCCGCTTCAACTAACTGCAATTTCTAAATGTTGAACTCTTGCAAAAATCGATGAAAATCAAATCAATCAACCGCAAATAAAACATTTCATCATAAAAACTCAGCTCCTTCAATTCATTTTAGATTTTCATTTATATTCCTAATTTGAGTTAAAACAGAGTACTTCCTTCATTTATTSTTTTTCCAATACCTAGAACATTCAAAGAAGACTTGCCTGCTCAAGTCCAAGTCTTTGCACAATATATTCCTGCAAACAACGCCTCAATCAGATGCCAAACTTCCGTTTTTCTTTAGAATATTATAATAAATCAGAATAAGAAATATAAATTAATAACCCCAAATTCCCCCAAAAACCCAGAATAATCAAAATAACAGAATTTTTATAAAATCTAGAAAATATAATCAAAATAAAAAAATAAATAATAAAATCTAGCAAAATCTGGAAAATATAAAACGAAAAATCTGGGAAATATAAAACGAAAATTTGGAAAATATTAAACATAAATATAGGGAAAATAAAAAGATAAATCTGGAAAAAATTAAAACGAAAATAAAAAAAAACGAAATCAAAATCAATAGAAAATCAGGAAAAAAAACGAAATCAAATGAAATTCAGGAAAAAAATAAAACCAAATCAAAATCAAATGAAAATCTAGAAAAAAAAACGATATCAAACGAAAAWRCSGYAAAAAAWWAAAKSYAAWRKAAKKAAAAA
>SNQN01000306.1:64774-78339 GCA_008642245.1 Bassia scoparia
AAGTCTTAGTGAGTTCTAATAGAATCAATTAATTAATAATTGTTGGTAAAGATGTTAATACACTTGTAATAGTTCTTTAGATATTTCATGGAGTTCGATATGAGGACTTTCCTGATAAGGAAGGGTAGATTGAAAATTATAATTTCAATGCAATAAGAATAGTCATATGTTTTCGTAAGCATTGTCTGAACCATATAAACCATGTCTTAAGTGTAATTAACATTTCGTTTGTGCCTAAACTTGTGCAATATAATATAATTTTTATTCATAGTCCATATATAAAATACATATTATTTGCCTGTTACAGAGTATACCAACCTGTAAAATTTAAACTAGAGTTTAGATGATATTCAACTGTCAAGTATTTTATACGAACATACTTTTGGAATGGTTAACTGAAGTTCTCTATCCGATCTAATATTTCAACTTGAAGTCGTTAAATATCGAATATTCATTTTATAATAAAACTCATAAAATAGTTCAAAAGTCTATCTTTTGGTTTATTTTGACGTTTTGATTCAATTAGAATTATTATAAACCAATACATATATAAATAGTTCATTAACCAGTTAAGTTTATTTCAGTTCAGTTGATTGCATTTCGGTTAAGTTCAGGTTCGGTTTATTTTAGTTCAGTTGATTACAGTTTCAGTTTCGATCTTACAGTTTAGTTAAGTTCAGTTTCTGTTAATCTCAGTTCAGTTAGTGTCAGTTTTAGTTAATCTCAGTTCAGTTAATTTCAGATTCAMTTTTATTTTAACAATTAATTTCAGTTTTTAAACGGTTAATTTGAGTTTCAATTTGTTTAGCTCAGTTACAGTTCAGTTTCAGTTTTATATTATCAGTTCAATTCAGTTTCAGATCAGTTTGATACAGTTCAGTCAAATACAGTRATAGTTCATTTTAGTTCAGTTATTCCAAATAAATATTCAGTTAGTTCAGTTCAATAATCAGCTTCATAACCAAATTGACAGCCCTAATTACGACCCAACTTGACCTTGTCGTTTCTTCATATGTCCAATCAAGACCTAAAAAGCTTATGTGAGTAAAATATGACATGTTCAAACTTTAATACCGTGTGCGCTAGGTTGCGATTGTAGATGTTAAGCGCGAAAAACCCCTAAAACGCCGAAAAATGGCCCTTTCACGCACGAAAGTGAAATTGTCGTGTCGTAACGTGTCCAATCAAGACCTAAAAAGCTTAAGTGAGTAAAATATGACATGTTTGAGCTTTAATACCGTGTGGTAGGTTGCGTTTMTAGAAGTTAGGCGCGAAAACCATTAAAAACGCCAAAAAATGGCCCTATTACGACCCAACTTGACCTTTTTGTCTCTTAATGTGTCCAATCAAGACCTAGAAAGCTTAAGTGAGTAAAATATGACATGATGGAGTTTTAAAACCGTGTGGTAGGTTGCGTTTGTAGAAGTAAGGCGCCAAAAAAGGGCCCTTTCACGCACCAAAGTGAACTTGTCGTGTCTAAACGTGTGCAATCAATTCCTAAAGCTAAAGTGAATAAAATATGACATGATCGAGCTTTAAAAATTTGTAATAGGTTGTGTTGGAAGAAGTTAGGCGCAAAAACCAACTTGACCATATCGTGTCTTAACGTGTAAAACCAAGGCCTAAAAATCTTAAGTGAGTAAAATATGACATGTTCAAGCATTATTACCGTGTGGTAGGTTGCGTTTGTAGAATTTAGGTGCGAAAACCCCTAAAAACGCCCCAAAATGGCCCCATTACGACCCAACTTAACCTTGTCGTGTCTTAACGTGTCCAATCAAGACCTAAAACGCTTAAGTGAGTAAAATGTGACATGTTTGAGCTTTAATACCACGTAGTAGGTTGCYTTCATGGAAATAAGGCACGAAAACCCTTAAAAATGCCCAAAAATGGCCCTTGCATGCCCCAAGGTGAAGTTGTCGTGTCTAAACGTGTACAATCAAGACCTAAAAAGTTTAAGTGAATAATATATGACATGATCGAACTTTAAAAAGTTGTAATTGGTTGAGGTTGTAGAAGTTAGGCGCGAAAACCCCCAAAAACACCCCAAAACGGCCCTATTACGCCTTAACTAGAACTTGTCGTGTCTTAACGTTTCTAATCAAGAGCTAAAAATCTTAAGTGAGTAAAATATAAAATGTTCGAGCTTTAAAACCGTGTAGTAGGTTGCGTTTGTAGAAGTTAGACGCGAAAACCCTTAAAAACGGCTAAAAATGGACCTTTTAACCACCAAAGTGAACTTGTCGTGTCTGAACATGTGAAATAAAGACCTAAAAWGCTTACGTTAATAAAATATGACATGTTCAAGCATTATTACCGTGTGGTAGGTTGCGTTTGTAGAATTTTGGTGKGAAAATCCCTAAAAACGCCCAAAAATGGCCCCATTACGACCCAACTTAACCTTGTCGTGTCTTAACGTGTCCAATCAAGACTTAAAACGCTTAAGTGAGTAAAATATGAAATGTTTGAGCTTTAATACCATGTGGTAGGTTGCGTTTGTGGAAATTAGGCACAAAAACCCTTAAAAACGCCCAAAAATGTCCCTTGCYGTGAAGTTGTCGTGTCTAAACGTGTACAATCAAGACCTAAAAAGCTTAAGTGAATAAAATATGACATGATCGAACTTTAAAAAGTTGTAATTCGTTGAGGTTGTAGAAGTTAGGRGCGAAAACCCCCAAAAACACCCCAAAACGGCCATATTACGCCTGAACTTGACCTTGTCGTGTCTTAACGTTTCTAATCAAGAGCTAAAAATCTTAAGTGAGTAAAATATAAGATGTTCGAMTTTTAAAACCGTGTAGTAGGTTGCGTTTGTAGAAGTTAGACGCGAAAACCCTTCAAAACTGCTAAAAATGGCCCTTTCACGCACCAAAGTGAACTTGTCGTGTCTGAACATGTGAAATCAAGACCTAAAAAGCTTACGTTAATAAAATATGACATGATCGAGCTTTAAAAACTTGTATTAGTTTGCGTTTGTAGAAGTTAGGCGTGAAAAGCCCTAAAAACGCAAAGAAATGGCCTAATTACATCCCAACTTGACCTTGTCGTGCCTTAACGTGTCCAACCAAGACCTAAAAATCTTAACTGAGTAAAATATGACGTGATCGAGCTTTAAAATCGTGTGGTAGGTTGAGTTTCTAAAAGTTAGGCGCGAAGACCCTTCAAAACACACAAAAATGGTCCTTTCARACACCAAAGTGAACTTGTCGTATCTAAACGTGAGTAAAATATYATATGATCAAGCTTTAAAAACTTGTATTAGGTTGTGTTTGTAGAAGTTAGGTGCGAAAACCCAAATAAAACCCAAAAATGGCCCTGTTACGCCCCAAATTGACCTTGTTGTGTCTTAACGTGTCCAACCAAGACCTAAAAAGTTTAAGTGAGTAAAATATGACATGTTTGAGCTTTATTACCGTGTGGTAGGTTGCGTTTGTAGAAGTTAGGCGTGAAAACCCTAAAAAACGCCCTAAAATGGCCCTCTTTCGACCCAACTTGAAATTGTCGTGTCTTAACGTGTCCAATTAAAACCTAAAAAGCTTAACTAAGTAAAATATGATATGTTTGAGCTTTAAAACCGTGTAATAGGTTGCGTTTCTAGAAGTTAGGCGCAAAAATCCCTAAAAATGCAGCAAAATGGCCCTACTACGACCTAAAATGACCTTGTCGTGTCTTAACGTATCCAATCAAGACCTAAAAAGCTTAAGTGAATTATATATGACATTTTTCGTGCTTTTTAAACTTGTAATAGTTTCGTTTGCAGAAGTTAGGTGCGAAAACCCAAAAAAGCCCAAAAATGGCCATATTACGCCCCAACTTGACCTTGTCGTGTCTTAACGTGTCRAACCAAGACCTAAAAAGCTTAAGTGAGTAAAATAGGACATGTTCAAGTTTATTACCATTTGGTAGGTTGCGTTTGTAGAAGTTAGGCGCGAAAACCCCTAAAAACGCCCNTGGTAGGTTGCGTTTGTAGAAGTTAGGCGCGAAAACCCCTAAAAACGCCCCAAAATGGCCCTATGATGACCCAACTTGACCTTGTCGTGTCCACTCAAGACCTAAAAAGCTTAAGTGAGTACAATATGACATGTTCGAGCTTTAATACCGTATGGTAGGTTGCGTTTGTAGAAGTTAGGCGCGAAATTCCCTAAAAATCCCCAAAATGGCCCTATTACAATCCAACTTGACCTTGTCGTGTCTTAACATGTATAATCAAGACATCAAAAGCTTAAGTGAGTAAAATATGGCATGTTCGAGCTTTAATAGCATGTGGTAGGTTGTGTTTGAAGAAGTTTGGCGCGTAAACCCCTAAAAACGCCAAAAAATGGCCCTATTGCGCTCTAAAGTGAACTTGTCATGTCTTTACGTGTCCAACCAAGACGTAAAAAGTTTAAGTGAGTAAAATCTGACATAATTGAGCTTTAAAAACTTGTAATAAGTTGAGTTTGTAGAAGTTAGCCGCGAAAACCTCTAAAAACGCCCCAAAATGGCCCTATTACGCCCCAAACTGACATTATTTTCTTTTATTTATAATTTTTTGAACTAACTCAACAATTTGCAGGAGAAATAGACGGAGAAGCTATCGGATTCTCAGGCCAATGGCACGTCACGAGATCCCAACCAGGTCTTTTTTTACACGGTTGGTGGGTTCAGAAAGGGTTCACGGGTTCGACAAAGACGCCGCTTCTCTTTATTATGAGAAGCACTCATGGCGGAACACTGGATCCCCCTACTCTCCATTGCTTTCCGCTCAATTGACACAAATGTTCGAGCATTTGGAGGCGTCCTAGTGCATTAGGAAGGAGATAGAGGAGAAACAAAAGCAGCAAGACGAGTACATCCAGTAGTTGAAGGCTCAAATGGACGCTATCATGAGGAGGTTTAGTGATACGTCTTCCTTTCCACGAGGCCCGGGCGATCGGACATACGATTTTTGCGCTTCCAGAGCTTTCGTAGCGTCGTAGCAGTTCTTAGTTAGATTTCAAGTTATTGTAGCGTACATTTTTATTTTCAAACAGTAAGATTGTTAGTTTTGTGTATTACGCTTTTTTTTTTATTTCTAATATAAAATTTTATTTGTATATATAATTTGTTTTCCATTAATATTTAATTTCATTTCTGTTTATAACCTTTTAGATATTTAGTGAGGTAATAAAAATAGGATCAACCCAATAAAAAATGAAACAAAAATGAAATACCGACCTATTTTCGATCGGTGGATCTATTTTTCCAACTGGAAAAATGGAGGGAAAAAAAGAATTACCGACCGAAAATCGGTTGGTGTAGACACCTGAAAATGTCTCCCCAAAAGAGTAATCAGTGATGAAACATACCGCGTCTCGCGATTGTTTCGACTTAGAAAAGATGCTTTTAACTCACAAAAGTTGGAAATACGTGAGGTCATACTCGGAACTATTGAGCAAAGGACAAACAAAGGGGGCAAAAATATTTTCTTTTATTTATTTTAATTATTTTCTATTTTTAGGATTTTTTAAAATAATTTATATTGGTGATCTCCATAATTTCCAGCATTCTTCACATTTTTCTGAGCTCACCAGTATTTTTAGATTATTTTTCTGATTTTTCTTTATTTTTCTATGATTTTTATAAGTTTTTATACGCAGAAAATACAAAAAAATACAAAATACACAAAAAATACTCCGGAAATACGTGGAACCTTCTAGAACACTCTAGAACTCCTTGCTTGGAGAGCAAGGGTGTCTAGGTGCGTCGAATCAAAGCGAATCACGTATTATGGAAAATAAAATCGGAGGAAATCAAAAAAAATACGCGGAGAATATATACGCAGACCTGCGTATATACGCAGACCTCCTGCGTATATACGCAGCTCTCCTGCGTATACACGCAGGTCCCCTGCGTATATACGCAGCTCTCCTGCGTATACACGCAGGTCCCCTGCGTATATACGCAGGTTGTAGGTCTCCTGCGTATATACGCAGGGTTTTTCTCCTCCTTTTTCCCCTCGCGCCTATAAATACGTGCCTTGCTCATTCCGAAAACAGACACGGTTTTTCAACTGACACGTCTATTCTATCTTTCCCCGCCTCTAACTTACGTATTCTTTCTCTCACTCTCTCACACTCTAAATACATTCGTTCTTGAGTTCTAAGCATCGATTCTGTTTCGATTCAACAAGCGAAATCAAGGCATAAATCTGAGATTACTCACCTAAAACATCTTTTTGACTCTACTTAATTCCTTTTGTCACTTTTAATTTGACTAATTATTATTGCGAGTTTCAATTAAATCAACACAATGTAGAAACTCACTTTTTATTTGATTCATGTAAATAAATAGGGTTAGTGTTTCACTTTCGTTCAATTTCATTGTACCTTTTATTTTCATTGTTATGTTTATTGTTGCTAGTCATTACTAACATTCTCTTTGTGTTTTGTATAGCCATCTTCAACGAATCGTTTTATTCGATTTAATCGTTTTATTCGATTTAAACTAACAATAATTTGATTGCAGTGACAAGGTGAGGATGGCGTACATATATTATATATGGTTTTTCATATTTATGTATTTCTCATGGTGGATGTATCCATATTGTATATATATATTCTATCACACTTGTATATACTGCTTAAACAAGACCGGAATTCAATTGCGTATCACATTAAAGTCAGATAATCATGGACGACCGGTTTTCTAAGCACCTTGTTAATATTGACTAACAATGAAGCGATCGCTTTATCTATGGTAGAAGTCATTGTTTGTACATAATAGCAACCCACCTAATAATATTAGATTAGTGCGCTTTCAAGATCAATTCAATAGGCTCTTTGAATTCAATTGTTATGACTTATGGAACTACAATGAGACCGAGTAGAGGCCGCTACATGCGGGCGGATTGGGTTACTGATTCAATCCGTACCATGTCCCCGAACCCACACTTTGGTTACTGGACCTATTTGTGGGGCCACTAGTTTGGCACCAATGTTTCGGGCGTCCGTGAATAACCTATATAGGCACGGTGGCGATCCCCTCAATTCGACAACACACCCCAACGCATTCACATGCGGATTCCATGGCTCAACTCCATGACACTGAAGCTGAGGTCACGCCCCCTAAGGCGGGGCGAAGCCCTACAGTTTTTGGCGACTTCACTGGGGATAATCACCATTTGGTGAGTGGACAGACTTGAAAGTCTCGTAGTTCCATATTCATAATCAATTGAATTTTGCTTGTGACCCTTCGAATAGGGTCATGTCCTAGGCACCTTGGTCTCAATATGGGCATGTTCTATGCTCGAGATCACCTTAAGGGGGGATTTTACCTTGGTTGCATGTGGTTAATGGATCACATGGCTAAGGTAAGTCCTATCCCGCCCATGCCGCGTATGCACGTGTTACTAGATGCGTGTATATAAGGGGTATCTCGGCCATACATCACCAATGTTGTGGTGGTGAAATTGGACCCAGCTCTACTCTTAGGCATGGTACACTATCAGACTTAACCAAGCCGACCTATAGTTCACTTAGATCCTGACCTTAAGTGAATAAATTGGATTTGTGTTTCAATCAATGTGCTTGTTAACTTGTGACTCTTCATTCAGTCCAAATTCTTAACCACCAACTAAGCCCAGTCCCTTAATCTATGGTTCAAGACATGAAGTTTGACGATCCATTAGGCCCATTTCAAAATCAATTTCAAACTCCATTCGACCTAGAATCTGACTTAGGTTCGATTCCAATCCAAGAATCTTAAGTCTGACTTAGATTCGACCTTTTGAACCTTAAACCTAAATTAGGTTCAATTCAATCTTAATTCAAGGACCTTAAATCTGAATTAGGTTCAATTCAATTCTTAATTCAAGAACCCTACCTTAAATCTGAATTAGGTTCAACCCAAGAGCCTTGAATCTGAATTAGGTTCGCTTCAACTTCAATCTAAGAACCTTAAAACTGAACTAGGTTCGATCATAGACTCAACCCTAGGAACTTTGATTCAAGGATAGGTCCATTCAATTTCAAGTGGCTCGTAGGTCTAAGAGGTCCTTAATTCTGAAATAGGCCCATCTTAGGTTTGAATCTTTCTCGAGTCTAGCACCTTAAATTTGAATTAGGTCTAGCCCATTCAAGTCCAGTTTTCAAGTCCAGTTTCAAAATCAACACTCAAACTTTATCCATTTCAAAACTAGTGTCGGGTCCACTAAGTCGGAGTTTTCAGTCACGATCCCCGTGATAGGCCCAAAGAGGCAAGAAGTCAAACAAATCCTACCTCCACAAAAGGCCCATGTCTCTTGACCCTCCATCATCCACAAAAAAAGCCTAATCCTATACCTCCTTGGCCCAACTGGAAAAACATCAAACACCACTACCATCAAAGCCTCATGAGTCACCCCAAGGTGCGGATCAATGATCCGTGCGGCCTTCTCTAGATTGAGTCATAGAGTCCCAGTCCTAGCTATATGATCATTTCAATTCACTGTCCTTTGAGTCTATGTAGTCTCTTGCTATAAAATAAGCCATGTATGTTTCAGTTTTCATTCATCAATAAAATGATTCATTTGTTTTTGCAATATTATTTTCTAATTCTATGCAAGTCTCAACACTCATTGGCCACAATTGGTTTAAACTAATACTGATTTAATTATTGAAATTGAACGATGCCCAAGAGAGGCCTTCTTTCACAGCTCCACAAAATGACCCCTCCCTTCCATTCCCTTTGTCACATCAAATCAAAATCCCTTGCAACCTTTTGAGCCACAAACACTATCATTTAGCCTATCTTTCTTTCATCACCCACATCTACCTAACCCTTTGGACCAAACGGTGCGTAGGAAAAGACACGTGCAAAAGAAAGAAAAGAAAAAAGGAAGAATAAAATGGGCAAAAAGAAAAAAAGCAAAAATCAAAGTTCAATGCCAGTTATACAAAAGTCATCAAAAATGCAAATCCAAAGCTCAAAGCCTAGATCAAATAAAAAGCAAGAGTCTAAAAAGCACACTGCGCACTGTGGGTTCACTTCATGATCATCAAGCCTTTTTCAATCCTCAAACCACAGCCTCACATTACAACCACAAAAGCCCTCTCACACGAGGCATTGTCTAAATCATCATCAGAACTACGGTGGTCTGATTCCGTAAGGATACGTAGGAAGCCTCTTCTCGAGGTTCGACCACATTAACATTAAATCGTTTGAGGCCTTTTGAGTGCTTTGACTTGCTAAGAATTTGATAATGGTTTTGCCAGTCTAGAACCTGACATAGACTCATGTTTGAACCAACATCATTAGCCAACCTCGCATCTAGCCACATCTTTGACCCTTAGCCACAAATTTGACCCTTTTTATTTCTCGAACCATAGCTCATTCTTTGGTCACCTTCAAGGACTCATTGACTCAATCCCAAAGAAGTAAAGCCACCTGACCTTTGGGTTAGTACATCTTGTTGGGGAACTCATCCATACAATCTATCCACCTTCCCTATGTTGACTCTAAGCCGTAAACTACATTGTCCCATAGCCTCGCTGGGGGGCTCGTCGTCATCATGGCCCCTTAATTTCCATTTGGGGGCTTCTTGTCTCCTAAGGCCCTATTACGTGTTCAAGTCTATTGCTATCAAGTGAAAATCATGAAAAATTCGCTTATGGACCCTGTCACTTTCCAATCAAAGTCACTGTCTCGCCGATGTTAAGTCAAGTCGATGTCAAGTTCAAGTTCAAATTCAAGCTCTAGTCATAAGTCACGTCCGAGTCAAGCCATAGTCTCGTCCAAATGTCACCTTTCTCTAAGTCACTTTTCAAGCAGCCCTTTTCTAATAGGCCCTTCCAAAGACTCTCTCAAATCATGTCTTGAACAGACCTAGACAAGGCCCTTTCAAAGACTCTCTCAAATCATGTCTAGAACCAGACCTAGACAAGACCCTTTCAAATTCAATGACTCTCTCAAACCATGTCTAGAACCAGACCTAGACAAGACCCTTTCAAATTCAATGACTCTCTCAAACCATGTCTAGAACCAGACCTAGACAAGACCCTTTCAAATTCAATGACTCTGTCAAATCATGTCTAGAACCAGACCTAGACAAGACCCTTTCAAAATTCAATGACTCTTTCAAACCATGTCTAGAACCAGACCTAGACAAGGCCCTTCCAAATTCAAAGACTCTTTCAAATTCTAAATCAATGACTCCTGCCCCTCTCTCAATATCAAGGTCACAAGTTACATGTCAACATTGCATGCGAATTTCTCTAGACATAAAAACAGACCTATGTCGTCACCAAGGTAGTCCTTAATCCTGAATTAGGGCTATCATTTTCAAGTCAATGCTCATTTCCTCGGAAAGCATGGGATGCGTCTGCATTTCTCCCAGTCAGCCGAACGAAGAATGATCGCTCAAGGACTCAGACCGCACGGGACACGGCTACAGGTAAAACTAACCTTTGTTTTGCAGGTACCGGCGAAAAAGGGTGACTCAGGATCGCAGAACATCTTGAGTTGCTCTCCGTCCCGAATCGAATACTTTGACTTTCGTCTTACGAGACTATCGTCTCTCCAGTCTCAGTCAAAGTGGGGGCTTCTGTAGACACCTGAAAATGTCTCCCCAAAAGAGTAATCAGTGATGAAACATACCGCGTCTCGGGATTGTTTCGACTTAGAAAAGATGCTTTTAACTCACAAAAGTTGGAAATACGTGAGGTCATACTTGGAACTATTGAGCAAAGGACAAACAAAGGGGGCAAAGATATTTTCTTTTATTTTTTTTAAAATTATTTCTATTTTTAGGATTTTTTAAAATAATTTATAATGGTGATCTCCATAATTTCCAGTTTTCATTGCATTCTTCACATTTTTCTGAGCTCACCAGTATTTTTAGATTATTTTTCTGATTTTTCTTTATTTTTCTATGATTTTTATAAGTTTTTATACGCAGAAAATACAAAAAAATACAAAATACACAAAAAATACTACCCGGAAATACGTGGAACCTTCTAGAACACTCTAGAACTCCTTGCTTGGAGAGCAAGGGTGTCTAGGTGCGTCGAATCAAAGCGAATCACCTATTATGGAAAATAAAATCGAAGGAAATAAAAAAATAATACGCGGAGAATATATACGCAGACCTGCGTATATACGCAGGCCTCCTGCGTATATACGCAGGTCCCCTGGACCTGCGTATATACGCAGGGTTTTTCTCCTCCTTTTTCCCCTCGCGCCTATAAATACGTGCCTTGCTCATTTCGAAAACAGACACCGTTTTTCAACAGACACGTCTATTCTATCTCTCCCTGCCTCTAACTTGCGTATTCTTTCTCTCACTCTCTCACACTCTAAATACATTCGTTCTTGAGTTCTAAGCATCGATTCTGTTTCGATTCAATAAGCGAAATCAAGGTATAAATCTGAGATTACTCACCTAAAACATCTTTTTGACTCTACTTAATTCTATTTGTCACTTTTAATTTGACTAATAATTATTGCGAGTTTCAATTAAATCTACACAATGCAGAAGTTCCAAAACTTCCAGAAAGGTTTTTGGCACGGACGCGCGTCTTGGGTTTCGCACGCGCGTCTCTGGCCCGCATGCGCCTACACCCGCACCTAGTCGTCCGCACCTGTAGAACCCCCCTCCATTCAAGAAGAATTTTAGGCGCGGCCGCGCATGACTTGCCCGCACGCGCCTCCCTCGTCCGCGCCTGCAGCCAATCTAGTAGCATTTTACGCACGGCCGCGCATACTTGGGCCGACACGTGCATCCACGTGGCACTCCAGATGTTGACTTCTGCACTTTTGACTTGACTTGGAGGAGTTTTTAAGCACATGTGTAATTTAGTAATGGCAATTTTGTGAATAGTTGCGCTTGTATTTTGGCTTTGTATATATAGTTTTAGGAGAGAGAAAACAATAACAAGTAGAGTAACATAGCATAACATAGAGTAGAATAGAATAGAATAGAGAGTAGATTTTCAGATTTCTTTTTCATCTTCTTCTTCTTCCTTCAATCCACCATTAGAGAGTAGTTTGAAGCTTTTGTTTTTGCCCTAGTTTTCTCAATTCTTGCTCAAATCTTACCAGTCTTATATGCTTTTCACCTAAAATTTCGAGGTAATTTTAGTTCTTTGCTTAGATTTCYGTTTTATTGTAGTTTGCTCTTGGTTTTGTATGATTTTTGTTTTATGTAATTTTTGTGGGTATTGTTGATGCTTGAGTTTTTGATTTCTTATGCTTCTAGTTTGATAGCCTTTGTGTTTGTGAATGTTTTGATTATAGTTTTGCTTGTTTTGGAATAGTTTAGAGTTGTTTTCTTTGATACCCTCTTGTTGTTGAGTTTTCCTTGCTTTAATGGCTTCTAGTTCATGCTTTTCACTTATTTTTTTATTCTATTCTTATTGTTACATTGATGTGTGAGTAGTTTAGTAGCTTAGAAGGCTAGTTATCCCTTCTATAATCCTTACAATGCCAAGATGATATAATATGTTCTCTCCAATCATCATTTTTTATTGCTATGGATTTGGCCACCCATTGTTTGTGAGGTGAGAAGTGCTTGATTSAACCCTTTGCAAGGGATTGTGAGGTTTGACTTGGGCATTGGTTTGATTCTTAATTGCTCAATACAAGTAAGAACTTGAGGGGACTTAGGTTTGAACTTGTTTTGAGAGGGTTAATTGACTTGGGAGATGATGTTAATCACAATTCCAAACCATGTTTGCAATCACCCTATTTGTTATAGATGAACTCACTCTTTGATTGGCATTTCACTTAACTATGGAAGGTGACACTAGTTATTCCTAAGTTTTTAGAGTAATTGTTTTCCCCCAAAGCTTATTTCAATAATTTGCTTAGCTAGTTTTAGTTCAATTTCACACTTCAAAGTATGTTTACTTCCCAAGCTAGTGCAGTTTAGATTTAAACTCCTTTTGTTACCTTCGTAGAGGATCGACCCCCACTCACCTCTTGCTTTGGTATAGTTGTTAGTATCGGTATATAAATTGTGATTTTGAGAGCACCGATTAGGTTTTGCCCAACGACCCTTTCCGGGGCCCTTCAAAATTTGGCGTCGTTGCCGGGGAAGTTTGGCAACATTTGAGACTTTGTTGATTTGATTTGATTTGATTTTGCCTTGCTTTTAATAAAAATAAAAAATACAAAAAGATTTTCATACTTCACTTGAAGTACTTTGAGTTGTAAATTATGCAAGGTATTTAACATGGGAATGCTTACAATGGAAATGGTGCTTATATACAAAATATGGGTTATGGTTAAAATGGAGGTATGTATCAAAATTTTGATCAAAACATGGGTTATGGTCAAAATGGAGGTATGTACCAAAATTTTGATCAAAATATGGGTTATGGTCAAAATGGAGGTATGTACCAGAATTTTGATCAAAACATGTATTCAAACAATAATTTTATGCACCATGATTTTTCCTCCCCTCATTTTGATCCTTCCCCTTATGGTTATTCTTCGTACAACCCTCCATGCTATAATGATCCCCCTCCATGTTATAGTCCCCCTCCTTATCCTAGTTGTAATAACATGTATCTAAATTGTGACAATTTTTGAAATTCTTATGGATACATGGATTACAACAATGGATCTCA